>JAMPIV010021149.1:0-76307 GCA_024509875.1 Oreohelix idahoensis | reverse complement strand
GAAGAACAAAAGTCCTATCAAAGTAGGTAATCTTAAGATGGGAGGAGAAGAAAATATATTCTTGATTTGGTCTAGTGAAGATTGGCATTCTTCAGACCAACGGACCAGATTAGGCGAACCTTTCTTCAACAATGTTGATAGAGGTGCCATGATCGAAGATAAATTTGGAATAAATCTCCCATAAAATTGAATTAAACCTAAGAGACTCCTAACTTGTTTCTTCGTTTTAGGAACAGAGATGTTCAGTATTTTGGAAGTATTGTGGTCTTCTGTCTTCAAGAGACCATGACCAACACGATGACCCAGGAAAGAGATTTCACCCAAAACCAACAAAAGCTTTAGAAGGTTTTGCTGTCAAATTATTCTCACGTAGAGTGGACAGTAAGTCATATAACCCTAAATAGTGATCTTCCCAGGTATCACTGAAGAGACAGATTCCATCTAAGTATGCGATGACATCCGAACGATGTGACAGAATTCGACGCATCATGCGAACGAAAGTGGCAGGGGCGTTCATGAGACCAAAAGGCATAACATTCCATTGAAATAGACCCCTAGGTGTAGAAAAAGCAGTAAGAGGTTTGGCATGCTCTGCTAAAGGCACTTGCCAATAACCTTTAGACAAGTCAAGTTTAGTGAAGAATCTAGAATTAGAAAGTCTAATCAGTAGATCTTCTAACAAAGGCATCGGTTCAGCATCGAAGTTTGTGACCTGATTCAATTTGCGATAATCAACACAAATTCGTATGTTCTTATCCTTCTTCCGGACAATAACCATGGAAGAAGAATATGGTGAAGTCGATGGTTCAATTATATTTAATTGAATCATTTCATCCAATTCCTTTTCCACTTGCGACTGAAAGTGTATAGGAATAGGATACGGCCTAACCCTAATTGGATTATTGTCGGTAAGAATTATGTCATGTTCTATGACATCTGTGTGTCCAGGAATGTCAGTGAGAACATCCTGATATGTTTGTAACATCGACGAGACTTGTCGATGTTCGTCACCAGAAAGATTAGGAGAAACAGAAACGTTTTTCCAAGATTCCGTGGAATGTAATGGAACCACTGGAAGGGGAAGGTTGACATCAGAGAAGTTAGCTTCCTCATCCTGAATGACAGACAGGATGAATAATGACCGTGAGGTGCAGGAGCATCATCCGTTGCCTGGAAAATAGGCAGCAAATAGTCCGGACGTTCGTGAAATTCCGAAAGCATGTTTATGTGGAAAGTTTTATGCTTTCCATCAATATCGACCACATAGTCAACATCGGAAATCCGAGAGACTATTGCATACGGACCTTTCCATGCAATAAGAAGTCTATTTTCCCTACTGGGTAGTAGGACGAATGCTTTGTCACCTGGACAAAGTTGTCGTAGACATCTATTCTTGTTAGCAAACTGTCTTGCCTTCTCTTTAGCAATTTCTGATGAAGCAGTTGCTAGCTTACATGCCTCAATGATCTTTTGTCTAAGAGCAATGACATACTCATATGAGGATTGAGTTTCATCGCTAATATCATCGGCAGTGATGAGATCGTGTAATAAAGACATAGGGCCGCGTGGACGCGCGCCAAAGACAAGTTCGAAGGGAGAAAATCCTGTGTGTTCATTAGGGACTTCTCTATAGGCAAAGAGAGCCGCGGGTAAAACCCTGTCCCAATCTTGAGGATGATCTTCAGTTATCTTACCAAGCAAAGTCTTGAGCGTTCTATTCAGACGCTCAACTAACCCATTAGACATAGGATGGTAGATACTACTGAGAGATCGTTCAATATGTAAGGTAGACATTACCTGTGACATAGTGTCAGATATGAGTTGAGTGCCATGGTCTGACAATATTTCTCTGGGGAACCCCAAGCGAGAAAATATCAACCAAAGAGCATCTGCGATATCTGTAGTAGATATGCTCTTAAGAGGAATAGCCTCTATGAGCATGTTGCAATATTTGGACTCTCATGCTCTTGGGAACAAGAATTTGCGAATGTGCCGACGTAGCCGAATCTTGTACCATACGTACAAGTACGCCGTTTCTCATTGCAATCCAAGATTTTCTATTTGTATCCTGATTCGGATCACCTTTCTTCGCAAGAACGAAGAATTTTTTTAAAGAAGAATCTTCTTCTTGCAATTTTATGAAAGAGTCACGAGTGATTACTAAGTGACTATCTTGGCTATCAACTTCATTATCACTATTCAGTGAAGTTTCGGGTGTTTGTAGAGCTTGTGCTCTTGTAACTACTGCATTTGTAGCTTGCATGTTATTATCTTCCCAAGCAGCAATCTGCTGTGGGGTACACTCCCTAACTCCGTGAATACGACCAATAATAAGGTCCGCAATAGGATTAGGTAAGAGACAAGCATGCACATCTCCAGTAAAGAAAGGAGTGGCAATGCGAATTACAGCAGTAGGATATTTTTCTAGAGTGCCGCCAAATGTGACACATTTAATAACCCTTCCTGTAGCACAAGATGGATCTACAAGCGATTGTCTAACACCAATAGTGGTGCATCCGGAATCGAAAAGTAGTGAGACCGGAGTATCATTAACAAGACCCTTATGTAGAATTAAAGAACCCCTCCCGTCATGCGCAACAGCAGCAGGAAGAGCGGGAAGTGGGTGACCACAACTCAAAGTAGTTATGGTACCCGGTTCGAATAAAGTACTGCATTGGGGGCATTTGTTTGCTCTCTCAAAGTCAAAAGCAGAACCAGTAACAGCGTCAAAGTTTTTACTATCAACAACATGATTACAGGCTCCCTAAGTTTCCTGTTGTACAGCATTAGCCTGCTGATATCTCTTTTTTTTGTGTTGAGATCTACCCCGACTATTATTACCTCTGAAGTTATCAGAGTTATTATTATCTCTGCAGTTATTATTGTCTCTATTGTAATTGTTATACTGGTTCGAATTCCAGTTTCCACGATTACTATCATGTTCACATTGATGCGAACATCTATTTGTTTGGTTCTGAGGTCTTCGGCAGGAATAACCTCTATTACCATATCCTCTTTTGAAATGCTTATAATTATTAGGGTGATAGTAACGAGTACTATCAGGTTGTCTCCAATTCTTCGAAGAAGAATCACCATGAAATTGATTTCCATGATTTTGACAGAAATTACCGCTACTCTTTCTATCAAAATTTTGTTGGGATCTACGAGCAAAGTTTTGACCATACGGAGCTGCCGAAGCAACTGGTAAACCTTCTTTCACCTTAGAGTTACCCATGGTTATGTGTGGGTGCGCAGTTACGTATTGGCAACAGAAATCTTCCATTTCTTTTATTGTTTTAGGTTTACGTTCATGAAGGAAAGCAAGGA
This sequence comes from Oreohelix idahoensis, assembly GCA_024509875.1. Lineage (NCBI taxonomy): Eukaryota > Metazoa > Mollusca > Gastropoda > Stylommatophora > Oreohelicidae > Oreohelix > Oreohelix idahoensis. The sequence continues at coordinate 72,980 of JAMPIV010021149.1, read as the reverse complement.
AAGACTCATTGACAGACGACATGACTTTGTCTCTAAGTATTAAGTCCATAAGTCCTTCATAAGTTTTTTCCGTCTTAGATAGTTCAACCCCTCGTGAGAAAGTAATGCGTATTCTTGCAATAAACTCGGAGAATTCAACTCCATTTTCAGGTAACATGTTTTTAAATTGTAGACGATAGCCGTCTTCGTTAAGCTGATATTTCTTTAACAAAGCGGCCCTGACAACCTCATGATTGTTCTTGTCAGGTTCATCCACCATATTTAATATACTTAGAGCTTTACCTGTCAGTATCCCTGATAACTGATAAACATATTTTGCTTTGTCTATGTTATGAGCTGTACATGCTTGTTCAAATCTGTCCAGATAGAACATTATGTCATCGCTGGAAGGACTAAATGTGGTAACTTAATCTTAAAAGTATCATTATTAGCCTTACCAGAAGATGAACCCTTGTTTGAATCATTACCATTACTCATGCTTGTCAATTTCAATTTTTCCAACTCTAAAGCTAAGACCTTTTCTTCATGTTCCATTTTTGCTTTCTCTTTCCTCTCATCAGACTCTCTCTGTAATCTTCTTTCCTCAGCCTGAGCCTCTTTTTGAAGTCTTTCATTTTCAGCTTCTTTTTCAAGTCTTTTTTTTTCAGCCTCTTTTTCAAGTCTTTTATTCTCAGCCTCTTTTTCAAGTCTTTTATTCTCAGCCTCTTTTTCAAGTCTTTTATTCTCAGCCTCTTTTTGAAGTCTTTCAGCTTCTAGCTGTAGCTGGAGTTTTCTCTCCTCAGCTTCTGATTCCCTTTTTTGTTTTTCCATTTCCATTTGGAATCTTTTTTCATCCACCTGCATCTGCAGTTTCTTTTGTTCAGCTTCCATTGCTTTATCATATCGAGCAGTTGCAAATTCTTCTAACTTATCACCAGTCTTCCCAAGCAATTTACCCTGCTCAATAAAGTGCTCAAATGTAGACATGTTGTCTAACATATGAGTCCAAAACCTGAAATAATTAACTAATTTATTTCAAACCTAAGTGTAACAAGTCTTAATTAAGCACTTGTATATTCACATCACCTTATATTATCCCAGTCTCTGTGGGAAACAAGTCTCCAATCAAAGAACTTGTATATGAAATATCAGCACTCAATTCTTGATCATAAGTGCACTTCTCATTCAATAGTGCACGACACTATTCATCATTCATTTATCATCAGTATAGTAGTAACAGTGCATTAGCATAGCCCATTAACTAATTACTATAACTGTAAACAATGACTATGTAAACACATGCAGAATGTAAACATTGAAAATGTAAACAATACAAACAATGTAAACAATAACAATGTAAACAATAACAAAGATCAGCAACAATACAAAAACTTTCGCAGAAATCAACTAAAAATAAAGCAGAAATTAATGAAATATCACAAAAAATGTGACGATATCTGCGATAGAATTAAACAAAATACATGACACCACAGTGTATAAACAAAAATGTTGTATGAAACTAAATTATAGACAAGAGTAGGCTAACAAACACAAACAAATCAAAACAAAACTAAAGAATGCGAAATAATAACGAAAACAATATTAAAACATGTCATCACAGCTAACATAAATAGCAACAGAAGTCGCTTAGCAAATTCCAGTATTGGAAATTTGCAAACCTTACAGAAAACGCTCACAATAGACGACCTCTATGACGTGGCATAATCTAACGGAGACACCACCCAACCGAGAACCCGCTGAAATATAAACATATAAATATACAAATAACATATAAACATATAACATATAGAATGAGATGATACACAGAAGACTCAGCAGAAGTATAAGGGCACAGTTTACATACAAACAGGCCACTTAACTTATAGGCTTCCAATCGTAGAACAGCAGAAAAACGGATGTCAATCAACGTCCTAAAGAGCGAAGCTCCAACGATGATGGCACATCTGAACTGCTTCCACTGCTAACACGATGGTACAAGAGCTTCTGACATACTGTGTGTTGAGTTGTTTCGGCACTTGACCTTCTAATCCACAAGTAAGTTGATGGAAATCGGTACTTGGCCTTCTTCAGAAAACAACCCGTTTCAACCGGCACTTGACCTTCTCAAAAAACGACAGCACTGGAACCTTGACAGCAGCAACTTGCTTGACTTGCGTAAAAGATAACAGCAGTCCGAGTTATCCGGCAACATGTAACAACGCCGGGTACTGTCAAATTCTTGTTTCCGTCAAAAAATTGAAATTTGACTTTTACCGGGCAACGCCGAGTACTTTGAAAATTTTGAAGATGTTGACTGTATTGAAGAATGTTAATTTCTTGAAGGATGCTGATGAATTCTTGTTGAAAATGAAGTGGGTAAGGGACCCCGTGTTTGCTGGTACCAGAATCAAACCAGCTTATGGCCACCAAATGATGCGTGATGCCATATGATGATGGATGGCATCCTCATGTCTGGTTTTGTGTAGTGTGTAGATGTGTTCAGTCAAAACAATGTTCATGCAACAATAACAGGGCAATCCACATAGGACGTCAGTAAACTCACGACGTATAAAGTCAATGAGTCTTGAAACAGCCGTTGACGTTTTTCTTCATTATTTATTGTGGACGCCACAGTGACAAAATGGTTACGCAAATGTGTAGGCACATCAAACAGTCATTATCACAGCAACATTCAATACAGCAATAAACGGTAGACAGCATTACAATGATGAGTCAGATGCATGTTATATTTCATAGTGCTGTAAATGTAGTCAGGTGGAAAACTCCATCCTTTTCTATAACAGCCAGGAGATAACCAGATGTATGAGATCAGTTCACTCTCCTTAGTTTGACTTCAGCAAGACAGACACGTCTGCCGAAGTATAAATAATGTCCTCAAAAATATCCTCTAGATAATAAAGGTTTTCCAAACCTAGTTCATTTAACAGAGTAGCAAGTAATGGTCCTTGGTACCTGCATCAACCGATGCAGTACAATGCAGCGACATGTGAGCTGGGAAAAAACATCTCGTGACGACGACTTTCGCAGACAGGCTATGAATCGAAATCGCTCACGACCCAAAATCAATAGAGTTAATGAAAGAGTCAATTTACCTTGCTTTCATGAAATACACAGAAATATCACGCCTCCCGACATGTGGGAAACACTAGAGGTATTATCTCGAATAAACGAAATATCCATTAAGAGGACTACACATCCCTGACAGAACAAAAATAGCGGAGATCCCCTCTTCAACGAGGCATCTCTTTCGCCATTCCAAATCGCTCACTCCCACTAGTGGTGGGCGGAAACCGATCGACAAAGAAGCAAGACAAGTCATGCGCAGTCCAGCGCAAAACGACCACAGCTCAAACTTAACTGCATTCGATACCAACGCGAGAAGACAAATGCTTACCGAGAAAAGTGACTATAAATTCCAAGCAGTTGTTGCCCTTGCGTTATAAAACAGATATTGAAATAAAACGATGTTGCGAGAATTTATCACGCAACAATTACCAGCAATAATTAGGCAGGAAAAGCATAGGACTGTGTCGTAGATTTTTGATAGGGGAATTAAAACATAGTTTGGTCCCTTCTGAATAGAACTAGAACAGGTGGTGACTCAGTGAGAGATAAGATAAGAAATAGATTTTCACCTATGAGATGGTGAAAAAAATAGGTAGAATCTGTCCCTGGACTCGAGAAGATTCTCTAGTACAGCCTATCTCTACAACAGACAGATTACCAAAAGATTACTGTTTGTCAGACAGATTACCAAAATATATATTAATATATGTATGTATCAACCACTCACATACACACACACATAAGTGACGACAGTAAGACGCACAAACGTGAAGAAACTATATCAATGGAATAGGGATATTTTTGGGACGAGCTGACCAACACATGTAAATAAAGTTTATGTACATTTTATTTACCATAAAGAAACGTCACAACAGCAATAATTTGAATATCAATCAAAATACAAATAAACATACGTTAATGAATTAATCAAGAAATAGACCCATAGGTGTAATCCTCCCTCCCTCTGTTGAGACAAGATCCCCTTAGAAGAAAGTTATTAACCCCCAGAGAGAGTCAAAGATTTTTACGCTATGGTCTAGGATTTCCCTCTACAGTAAAGAACAGAGTTTATACGTTAATCTATTTTGAAAGGGACAGTGTTAACAAAACTTACACATTTAAAATAACCAACGTGAGTACATGGATTCTACAAGAGATTATATATATATATATATTATATATATATATATATATATATATATATATATATATATATATATATATATATATATATATATATATATATATATATACATATACATATACATATACATATACATATACATATACATATACATATACATATATATATATATATATATATATATATATATATATATATATATATATATATATATATATATATATATGTCGATATTTTATTTATCTTTCCTCTCTTCTCAGACAACCGTGGCCACGTAATTCGTTCTTACCTAATACTTGAGTTGCACCTTCTGGAACAATCTTTAGGACACACGCACACAGCAAATCCAGTGTTATTTTTTGGCAAAGAAAACCCCAGCTCCTCAGAGACAGATTAAATCCACTTCTCCGGGGAACGTTCTCTTTGTTATTTTTATTTGGAACTACTGTTTATGTCACATTAATTTAGACCAGGGAAGAAATTGAACAGTGCTCACAGTGTCAATAGCTTGAGATTTCCGTACATAGGAATGTCAGGTCAGTAATTCAGTATAAAAAAATTCCTTGTCACACCACAAATGGTCAAACGTCGGGAAATGTTAATGTTAGTTATTTCGCCACTACTGGCTGAATGTAAATGCAAGTTGGGAAAGAAATATAAATCTGGATCTATAAGCCCAGTTACAATATTTATTCTTAATGTTCTTTGGGTTGGTACTCTGTCTCTTTATGGGTGCAAACACGATGCCAGACAGGTTTACCTTGAAGACCCAGGTATTAAGTACAAAAATGTTATTTCGTATGGTTTTTTCCGATATATATGGAGGCCGCTGGTAAGATTTAGGGTTTGACCCAATACTGTGTACAGGAGAAAAAATACAAATACTTAACCATAACATATGCTGTTCAAAAAAAGAAACGCATAGCTATCCGAGGGAGCGTTTTTATGAGTTTGTAAGTACAATATGGTGCTAGGGTATATAAAAACCAGCCTCAAATGTTCTTTACAGTGTCAAATGCACATGTTGACCTGAATTGCGTTCGTTTTTGTAATCGTTACAACGCAGTGGTCAATAGTGTTTAAGACGCAATTTTTGACCACAGCTCATGTTGCGCGCACGCGAAAGCAACAAAATTTGGGGTGAACACTATTCACTGACTACGCAACTGAAACCCTATAAAAGGATAACGCTACACACAAAAAATTCAGTTCATTTTCAAGCAGACATTTATGGCGTCTCTATCGATAAATTTAAGGAACATTGCTATCGGCCGACTGCATGCAGGCGAAAGTCAAAGTCAGGTTGCCAGGCATTTAAACGTGCACCAGAGTACCATCAGTCGACTTTGGCACCGGTTCCAAGCCACTGGCTCAGTTGAAGACCGGCATCGCAGTGGACGACCCAGAGTGACAACAGCAGCGGAGGATCGCTTTGATCGGCTTCGTCACCTCAGAGACAGGTTTACAACAGCTTCCTCAACTGCCCAGTCATTGCCTGCAGGACGTCATGTGTCTGATCAAACTGTCCGGAATAGACTGCATGACGCTGGACTTTGGGCACAACGACCTCACCGAGGACCTGTCCTTACGCGCCGCCATCGCCAAAATCGACTTCTTTGGGCCAACTAGCATTGTCCTTGGCAGCTGACAATCAATGGAGACGTGTCTGGTTTAGTGACGAATCTTTCTTTTTGTTGCAGCGTCATGATAGACGGCATAGGGTCTACCGTAGGCGAAATGAACGTTTTGCCCAAAATTGCGTTGATGAAGCTCCGCCGCACGGTGGTGGATGTGCAATGGTGTGGGGAATGATCAGTTACAACGGAAGGAGTCAATTGGTGCACATTGAAGGAGCCTTGAATGCGCAACGATACGTCAATGAAATTCTTCGACCCCATGTCCTTCCACTTTTGGCTGCCCAAAGGTCTGTGTTTCAACAGGACAACGCCAGACCCCATTGTGCACGGTTGACCACGCAGTTCCTGACTGCCAACAACATTCTCACCCTTCCCTGGCCATCCCTGTCTCCAGACATGAATCCGATTGAGCACCTGTGGGATGAGCTGCATAGTCGTGTTTGTCGCCGAGACGTTGCTCCAGCCAATCGTCGTGATCACTTCCAGGCACTCCAGGAAGAGTGGGCAGCCATCCCACAGGCCCACATCAGACTTCTGATCGCATCCATGCCCAGGAGATGCCAGTCGCTGATCGATGCAAGAGGAGGCCACACACCATACTAACGGGAAAGCCCGTACGCCAAAAACCTCTCGTGACCCAGATGCAAAACAACTGTCAATTGATTGGTTGAACCCTAAGGTATTCTTATGTGCAATTTGAACAATAAACTCATTAAATTAAAAATGTTATTGAATGTCAAAATTATGGCTATGTGTGTGCCTTCAGTAGGTATGCGTTTCTTTTTTTGAACAGTGTAGTATTCTCAATCCTATCCTTAACCCGCGTAAAATATAATATATTTATCCACTTCGGTTATCTAACTAAAATTACAAACTACAAGCTTATCGTTTAAAACTTCCGTGAAATAAATTCTAGTCATTTAAAACAATTAATCATCATGAATTAGAAATATATATATATTTCGTCAATACTCATAATGAACAGTGCATTTACTAGTCAGTTAAAATATTCTCTGACTGGTTACTAGCTATTAATTAAATTTGCTTTATAGCTGGAATAGTTTAGCTAGAAATTATTATTTATTCTGCTAGCCTATGTAACACAGTAAAACCTAGAGAAATATAAATGAGGACCTATCTAGTAAATCACTCTGCACAGAAAATCTAATGAAATAAAATACGGACTAACTAATTAATCACTCAAACTTCCAGTATAGTATTTACCACAAACTCAGAAATAAACGATCTCCAATCGAAAACCACTAAGGAATTCCACTGTTATAAGGGATCGTAGACTTCGAAGCTAGATGTCTTTAAAATCTGTGGGTACTGGATAAATTGAGTCTAAATGCTAGGGTTTATATATTAAATCTCCAGAAAATCGCTCGTACCTGCTAGATATGACACCTTCACTCAGATCTCGGGCTTTTCCTCGTTCGATCTGCGAATCTGAGGAAATTTTCACGCTTTTACCGCTTGCAGACTCTGCAATCGAGCGAAGCCCGTCCTTTGATCTTGCGATTCTCACCGTGTTTAATTATCTATCAAACGAACGGATTCAGTGGAAGGTAATAGAAATGGTCTCCCCTTGGTTCCAAATTATCTGCTCCTTCTACTCAAATTATTCCCCTGATCACTGTCTAAAGAAAAAAACGTTTCAACTATATTAGCGTATCTCCCCCTGAGCCAAAAATTACGTCTACCTGTCTGATCCTTATTACAACGATTTTCAATCGCTGGCGTTAATTACAGGTAACCGGCTCAACGTTAGCTAAATAGTTCTGTAAACATTCCTAAGGAAATAGAGAACCGAAAATAAAATAGGCGTGCTAAATTAGAAAAGAGACAGATCTCTGAGTGTAGGATGGTTTTATGTTAACAAACGTGCGTAGGTGAAAGAAAAATGGAGATGATGAAATAGATATATGAAAGCTATTATCATAATATGTCACAGACTGTAACAATATTTTAAACATTATAAAGAAAATAACCAAAAGGAACAATTCATACGAACATTAAAAACAAAAACAAAATATAGATGAGCCAATCAATATAAGAATAAATGTTATCAGGAAATAAAACATTAGAAAAAAGATTAATACAACTCTTAATACTTGGAAACTCGAAACATCAAATCAAATATAATGTAAATACTAAAGGAAAAATTAATGAAGCAACACATGTCTGACGTAAATAAATCACTTCATGTACTTTCATTTGTAAATAACTGTATGATGTAAATGTCACACACAGTTAAAAATAAAAATTACAATGAATATCCTAGTGGTTTTTACTATTCGGCCGAATGCGAATAGAGGCCTTGAACTATTCGGCCGAATACGAATACGAATAGTGATTGAATTTTGGACATAAAAAAGTGGTGTTAAACAGGTCTACTGACATTTTTATTAATTATACAGCAGTGCAAAAAATAGGGCAAATATCTTGGAACTACATTTAATGCTACTAACTAGCCATTAATCTGTTTTGTTTTTTAAAATTGCTGCATAAAACATAATAATAATAATAATAAATTCTTTAAGCACCAAACACGGCGCATAAGACAGAAACCAGTGCTCTCCAGGTTGTACGTTGTGACGTCACTCCTCTTAGCTCTTGCACATTATTTAGGCCCAACGTTCTTCCTTCTCTTATTATTGTTCTTCTGAGTGTTTCTTTTGGTCTTCCTTTTTTCCTCTTACCCTCAGGAACCCAAGTGAGCGCCTGTAGTGGTATTCTGTTGTTTTGCATTCGTAGGACATGACCGATATATGACCATCGTCTTTTCCTTATATAGTCGGAGACATATTTCTGCCTAGAGTCTTCTCTTATTTGTCGATTAGTCTTGAATTCTTTCCAACTGATGTTCATGAGTTTTCTAAGACATTTGTTCTCGAATGTATTCAGCTTTAATTGGCTTTAAAAATACGAGTCTCTCAACATTCTCTGCCAAAAGACAACATCTGTTATCTGAAAACGTGTTGTCGGCTAGTGCTGAACAGAAATGTACTTTTCGTATTTATTGGAATTTATTCGACCGACTACGAATACTTCATTGAATGCACTAGTTGGCACTCAATCGAATACGAATCGAATATTCGGTGCAGCCCTAATTGTAATAGACGATTAGGTTGAACAGTGTAGACTTTTCAGAGATGGTGGATGAGCGAACGCCAATGAAGCTCATCTAATGCCACAGTGCACTCTTTCAAACTAGGTCACATACCGCGACGGGTCACACCTGAAAAAACACCGGTCAAAACAGTTAACTGCTGCTGTCTACCACAAAACAAACTGAACACACTGCAGTGAAACTCGGAAAAACACGATGAAGTGTATACAATGCTTTGCTACACCCTCTATATATTTGTGTGCATAGAAACTACTAGCCTTGAATACTATAAAATATTGGCCCCACGGCCTTTAGGCTCACAAAAGAACCGGATACAGCCCCCAGCTGTCAAGAACTATTTATTGTGGTTACAACACTGCAGTGTGGATTTATAATAATAAATAAAGGCTCGTTCTTCCCAGGCTACAACCACACCACAATGACTGACAATAAGAAATGAACACCTTCTACAGGTATTTCCCCTTAATACTATGCACAATACAATAAGGCCTCACACGGCCAAAAAACGCATCAAATACAATAATGAAATGCCACTGTAAAATCTGCCTTAGCAGCTTAATCTATCATCATCATACACGACAGTACGACTTACACTGAAAACCACTGCACTGAATATCGCTGACCTGAGCGGCAAAACTATGGAAATGACACACTCAGAAATCATTGAAAACTTCTTAATCTACGGCCTGTAGATAATACGAACTAGACAATACACTACTCTAGCATTACAACGTGCTTATCCACCAGGACCGAAATATGGCAAGCACTCAATTATTAGTCCATAACATGAACCACACAGCAATCTCGCTGGCAAAAGGGAAATCTGCGTCCTACCAGGACGATGGCTAGTTTCTGTCGAAATTTGCGCCTTATTTGCCGACTTCCGGTAGTCACCTGACCCACCAGTTCGGCTAGCCCCGGCCTCGCCCGGCTGAATTTTCGCCGAGCACAATACCTAAGATGCACTTCGAAATAGCGCTGTGACACTAATCGACATCAGAAGAATTCTCACGTCTAACGGAGTTCTCGAAGATTTTGCCCCGCGACTCGACATCAAAGCATTAGCTCCCCTTTCCGAAGACTTCAAAGGCCGTTACGAATGTTTCACGTGTTTTCTGTCTAAGATCATATGCCTGACAGATACTGGCGTGGGAAAACGAGGTAAACGAAAGCTGATTCGCTCTCTGTTTCTGACGGGCAGATCCCGAAAGTTGGTAAACACTTCGTTTGTTTATGTTCAAGGAAAAGAGGCATGGATTAAAAAGTGAGTAAACACAGGCTGTAAATGCATAGTTTTGCTAGCAAATCATAGAACGCCACGAGGTCACGAAAGACTGTCAGATACTGTAGGCTATATTTCCATTATACGTCACAATATCTGAAAAAATTCAATTTTAGCTTCTAATTCTTCTGCCTGTTTCCAGTTCCTATCAAATCTCTTCAAGTCCTTAACAGTACTAATGTTTGCGTGTATCTCTTGTGGATTCTCAAATATCTTGGCGTCTATTGTATCGGCTACCTTTTCTAGAAGTCTGTGGTGTTTGAAAACAGTGCCTAATAAAATTTAAAGGTAAGGAGGAGCTACATATTCAGTTTCAATCTCTAACTTTGGTATGTGTAAACAGTTATGGTAACGTGCCACTTGCTTTTTATTCCCTTTCCGATATTTTATATATCTATTGTAATCTCTTATCAACATGGCCAAACTTCTTGGTTTGCAAGTTGTATGCTCTCTGGATGTCTTTATTTCCTTGTTTTGCTGGAAACATCATAGACATAGGTATGTTTTTTGAGCTCCGGACAAACCAAACATTTTCATCAAAAAGTCATAATCCCTGAATAAGAAAATAACAAATTTTTCCCCATCCCACTCTAACTCTTTTAGTGACTCTATCTGAGCTTGTCTACCAGCGAACACGAATGAGACAGTCCCTGTCTCGCACACAATAAAAAAATACATTCATATTATAAACACACGATAACAAGACTTGAAAGATAGATCAAAGTATGCGGAAATAATCTTTAGCTTTACATGTTTTCTGACGCCTATATACATAGCTTTATATTATTATAAATGAATGAAAATGCAAACAGAGATGGTACTTTGCAAAAAGTTATTTTATACAGCCTTATTTAAGCTTTGCGAGTATCCAGAATGCGTTTACAGTGATTTAAATGTTATAAAATCTGGTGACAATATTCTTGTTCTTCTTATGTCAGACTCACAAACCTGACTACCACACATTCTCAAGATGCGAAATTAATAAATAAAAATAAGTGGAAATAATCTTTATGTTCCCCCCGAGAAGTCTGTATAAGTAAGAACTCATAAAAATGGGCCGCATTTCAGATATTACATTAATAAATACATTACCTCTGGTATGAATTTCCTCAAATGATGAGCTGTTTTCAAAAGCCTGTCACTCCGTCAAATATAACTACAAACAAATAAACATCCAACCAAAGATAGTACACAGTACAAAGTTATAGTATACAATCGTATTTTAGCGTTGTGTTTATCCAGAACGTGTGTTCAATGATCTATATATTACCGATTTTACACACACATATCATCTGATCTTTCCCGCCAAAACTAGCGTAGCAAAGGTGTAACTCCGCGCTGGCTGATTTATTACTTCGGGGTCAGCATTCAGGTCACCGAAATAAGATAGCGCTCCGGTACAAACAGCCGTGATCCACACAGGAATGAAATATTAGAACAAGCTGTACACACGATATGCTGTAGGGAAAATCACTTATGCGCCACGATGTTGGAAACTCCTTGCTGATTTCTGGCGAACGTCTCGTTATATTTCTGGTTGTCCATATGTTGAACTCGTGGCCTGTGTCGTATGACTCCGTCTCTAATCCATTAGTTAGTCATCCCTCGTGTCCAGTGACATTGGCATACTCGCGTGCCCTTTTAGTACCTGTAACTTGCAAAAAGTGGGTGGGCTCTCGCATATAACTCTTCATTCCGTGCGGCGTGTTTGTTTTGCAAGACAAACCGTGGTTTAGCATTGGCCGCCCAATGCAGAAAAACACCCGGCTCCTATGTCAAGAAACCTTCTTTTTTTTTGCCGCTTCGCGTGAAGTTTCTTGTGTCATTATCTGGCGTGCGTGTTATCCTTTGCCTCATTGTCGTGAGGTGGCTTCATTTATTATCTCGCCACGTAATCAGCTTGCTACTCTTACGGTCTACCATCTGGCGACAAACATTCCAGTGCGTGCTACGAGTCCTTTTTTGTCCTTCAGTCCAGTATGCGTGTCATTGTCCCAGTGTGGTACGACTCCTGTTGTTTAAATAGAAATTAGGTATCAAAATAATTATTTCATGGCCAAGCCGACATCTCCCAATGTAAACAATACTTGTCTAACGTTGCCAGATTAGTTTTTCAAGATTCTAACGAGGCCATGTGTTCCGAAAGATAACGCAAGGTGGAGAATTAAATCAAAGGCGTGTAAAGTTGCACTTAAGTACGAGCCTTGACTAAGAAAGATTACTTCTAAAATGATGAAAAAGCAAAACAGGAATAAATAAAATAATAAAAATGTTGGGAAAGATACAGGGCGATAAAGATAGGCGCCTTATCACAACGAATCTGTACATGAAGACTTATATATCACACACAATGGATCATGGATTAAAAAAAAGAGAGAGAAAAAGACATTTCAATTCTAAAAGAAATCACACAAAAATCAAAGGCATGAGGAAATGACCGAAAATGGAGAACTATTTGTAAACGTCCGTGCATCTAATAGACTGGCTTTAGGAGGAAGTATGTTTTCAATATGTAAAGCGACAGGAACATCACTAGACCATAGGGCAGAACATTAGATCAAGTATCATTTTCCTTGTCGCTCCCTATGGAGCATAGAACCAACACTGTAGCAGACTTTTGTGCACTCACATGCTCTTGCTCTTGTAGTTTATGTACCAATTTGTTTTACATGATGATGTTGCCAGCCTCCATGCACAACCTCGTACTAGTACGACATGCCTGAGGGAGCAGTATTCTTGTTATTTCTTTGTCTTACAAGAGGACCCCCCCCCCCCGGGAACTACACTGGGCCATATCGAGCATGCATGCATGTTTAAGAAGTGTAGATCATCAGTACAAGTATGTTGTGGAGCAGATGTGGCGTCAGATTACTGTCTTTGTTAGCCAAAATAAAAGTGAAACACAACAGAAAAACTATCAGTTACAGCAACATACAGACGATGTGCCTAATGCACGAGACCACTGGTAAAATAGGAAGAAGTGTCTTCAGACACCTAACAGCCCCGAATAAGGAAGATGCTATCGACCATGGTAAATGGAAATATCAAACCAAAATCTTCAGATTGATAACAGGTCTTCTTCTTTTTCAAGTACCATGTCTTGTGACGTAGGAGATCATGTCTCCCCACAACTTCCTGTTTCCAGTATAATTTATCATTTCTGCTGTTGACTTCTTTCCAGGCCATGATGTCAAACTGTCCAGTATTTGCTCTCTTTGTTTTCCCCTATCTCTTGTTCCTTCAATCTTACCTGTTGTTACGATATATTTCGGCTTTCCTCTTCTCATAACATGCCCCCCAAAACAGTGTATAGTTTCTTTCTAGCTTGTGAAATGAACTAGGTAATGATCATATAGTTTATTATCGAAATATATACATATAGGGTTAGTAGAAAATAAAAAGAGATGATGGTGAAAGAATTCACACACACAGAAGAAATTTCAATAATGTAGTTTTAAATATAGGAGTGAACTTATGTGACTAGAGTAGTGATGATGGGATATATTAAGTTTCCATTGCGCATGGGCTGCTTTCATTACATCCTCATTACTTTCGCTGCCCATGGTATTTTTAATATTCTTCTGTCAACCCACATCTCTGTGCCTTTAGTGCATTCCTTACTTGTTTACTAATTGCCCACGACTCGCTCCCACATGTCGGCATTGGAAACACTGAAGAACTCTCTTTCTTACTTCCAATGACAAAGAATTGTTGCATAAAATATTCTTCATTTTGTAGAGTGATGTTTTTGCCTGAGCTATTCTGCTCTTAACTTTTGAGAGACATCTTCCATCTGTTGTTATTAATGTTTCTCATCATCATCATCATGTAGCATGTCCTTTGCAGAACGTCGCTCTCATCACAGCCCGCCTGAAAGACTCTCGATCTCTAGCCAGCCCTCCTGCAAATCTCCAATGTCATGTTCAAGTTGTCTTCAATGTTCTGTGTCCACCGCCGTCTTGGTCGGCCCCTGCCTCGCCTCCCAGGTACCATACTGTAACGGGTTGCGGGTTCCTTGAGAGAGTTATCTTGCTGAGAAAATATAAACATTAAACAGCTGTGGAACCAAACCCGTAACGTAATGAAGATATCAAGTCCACATGTATTGACGTTTTCACATAGATAAATTCCAACATTCACAAACTTCATATACAGTTCAGCATAATGATAATTCCAAGCAATACAAGTAAGTATATCCGTCCGTGTCAATATAATGTGTCAGATGAACGTCATGGCTATGTACATGCGCTGCTGTAGTCAGACAGCCAGAAATGAGCGCATGAGTTCTTGACAGCTACAAATTGAATCATAATTCGATTCTCCTTCCCTCATTTATTTTACATAATAAATCTCATACTTTATCTTAATATATGAACTGACCCTGAGTTCTATATTGAATTCATACATAGGTTATATACTAAACCTCTCCTTGGAAGGAATACAAGACACGACTTCTCTGCTTGACGGACAGCATAAAAAGGGTAACGTAACCAAGTCACCAAGCGTGACCTTCCCAACGCGAACACGTCATAATCTTAGCATATATTTCGCGTTCAGTAGTCCGTAAAATATCGACATATTCTATTAATGTTATTGACCCCAAACGTTGCGCACTGCTAACCCCAGCAGACGCCGTCATTTAAAATAACACCGTAACAGATTTCCTGTCCGACGGGGGGAAAAAAAAAAAATCTTAGATAGATTTTTTTTTTTTTCTTGAACAATATTAATCAAATTATCAAAAATTTAACAAAACCCGACGTATGGCCTACGATGTTCTATCTAGAACAGTGTCGCGGTCATGTCAGTAATATTTTATGATAAAATAAACGTCATATCATACATATAATATATTAAATAAAGAAATGTCACTGTCATTAATTAATTAACTAATTAATTTGATGTATGTATAGACTAACTACTAATGTGAAGTGTTATTAAAATTATTCTAACTAATTAAAATTAAAATAATTAATTATAATATGTACGTATGGTATTAACTAATTAATATCTAATTAAAGAAAATGAGAAGTAGTATCAGAGAAAAAAAATAAAAATTGAGAAGTACGGACAATTAAAACTAAATATTAAAGTATACATTAATTAATAATGTGTGTGAAAATGAAGTATAAGGATAGATACCTAATTAAATTAACGCAATCAGAAAGAAGAGAACAGAAAAAAAAATTCATACATTTTAAGTATACATATGAAATATCATCATCTAATATCTATTACCTTAATAATTAAACTATTTAAAATGTTTAATTGGTGTGATATTCTTTTTTTTTTTCCTTGATCATTTCTTCGGTATATTTTATTTTTTTAATTTCATCACACTTCAACTTTATTGTATTCTATATTAATTTAATAACTAGCAAATTTAACAATATTCGACATGAAGATCCAATCGTTGTTACATCCTATTGACTTGTATGAAAGTTCTTTAAGAAACAAAGTTCATCTTATCCAATTCTGATATGATGATCCAACCGTCGTTAATTCCTTTATTGAAATTTTGAACGTAATTTGAATAAGTCATTGCAGTTTATGTATCATCACAGTATCTGTCCATTCTTTATCAGAAATTGTTCCTTTTACTACTTTGCAATAGAAATGAGTGATACGCAAAATCCAAGTGAAGTCCAAATTTTCAACCGATCTGTAAAACTTGATACTTCGATAACAACAGTACATTTTGAAATTTCTTCATCGAAGTAGGATGTTCATATAAAGTATTATATATTCTTACGTAGCATTAAGAATGTTCATTTCAAATGTAATGCTTGATTAGTCTGTAAATTTTTTCTTGAAATACTAATAGTCATTCAGAATCCGTAGGATGTCTTGATAAAGTATCGGCCATTATGTTCTCAGTTCCTGGTATCGACTGCATTTCGAAATCATGGGGTTGCAGCACAATAGCAAATCGTGCAAGCTTTGGACTTTTATGGTTTGAACGACGTAATGCTGCCACAGATTTCTGATCGGTCTGGATCAGAAATGGTGATCCAAGCAAAAACTGTTCCAACTTAGTAATTGCCCATATCACTGCCAGTAACTCTCTGTCCACTGTCGAATATTTAGTTTCAGGAGTTTTTAGCTTGCGTGAGATGTATAATACAGGATGAAGGATATCATCGTGATATTGGAGTAGACAAGCCTCGAGTCCGTAATTACTCGCATCTGTACGGAGGACAAACTTTTTAGAAGCATCTGGTAATCTTAAAACTGGTGGGCATGAGAAAATTTTTAAGATACTTCGAAAGGTTCTGTCACATTCGTCTGTCCAATTTATCCTTAACGGCATGTTCTTCTTTAGCAAAGATGACAAGACAGCCGTGGTGGATGAAAAGTGAGTTACAAATCTGCTATAGTATTGGACTAACCCTAACAGACTCCTAACCTGTTTCTTCGTTTGAGGAACAGATAAATTTAATATTTTAGAAACCGTACTGGGAATTGTTTGGATACGTCCCGACCCAATAATATGTCCCAGGAATGTTATCTCATGACACGCTATTTGAATTTTAGTCGGTTTAGCGGTTAAATGGTTTTCCCGCAATATTTCCAAAACCGATTTAAGACCTAAAAAATGTTCCTCAAATGATGAATTGAATAAACATATGTCGTCAATGTAGGTAATTATATCTGATCTACCAGATAAAATTTTTCGCATCATGCGAATAAAGGTAACTGGAGCATTCATTAGCCCAAAAGGCATCACGTTCCACTGGTAAAGACCTTGTAGAGTTGAGAATGCTGTGTAGTATTTTGCTCTTTCGGTTAGTGGAATCTGCCAATAACCTTTGGTTAAGTCAATCTTAGTGAAAAGTGTAGCATTGGATAGACGAGGAAGTAAATCGTCAAGGATAGGATGTGGTTCGCTATCAGGTACTGTCTGCGCATTAAGTTTCCTATAGTCAACACATAAACGTATGTTATTGTCCTTTTTCCACACAATGACTAAAGGTGAAGAAAATGGAGATGTACTAGTCTCAATAATACCTAAAGATACCATCTGTTCAAGTTCTTGAGATGTCTAACTCAGAAAATGTAGAGGTACAGAATAAGGATGAACACGTATTGGTGTATCATCGTTAAGAATAATATCGTGACGAATTACCGATGTGCAGCCTGGTACATCAGTCAACACATCTGGAAAAGATTGTAACAGATCAGCAATACGTTGATGCTGTTGCGGTGTAACCGTAGAAGAAATGGTTTCATCACGCCAAGATTCAGTAGGTGGGACTATAAGTACAGGTAAAGGCATCTGCACCTCCGGAAAAGAAGATTCTTCTTCCTGTATAACAGATAAATTAGAATAATGACAAGTAGATACCGTATTGTCATCTAGTTCATGAAAAATTGACTGTAAGTGTTCAGGACGTGTATGAAATTGCTTGAGCATATTAATATGGAATATCTTTCTGTGTCCCTTGATATCTAAGACTTAATCAACGTCGGAAATTTTATCAATAACCTTATAAGGACCACTCCATGAGATCAGTAACTTATTGTTATTGTGAGGAAGTAATACATAAGCCTCATCGCCTGGGAATAATTGACGTAATCGTCTAGACTTGTTTTGTATAGATCGAGCCTTAGCTTTTGCAGCCTCAGAAGAAGCTGTTGCCAACTGGCAAGACTCAATAATATTATTCCGAAGGTTAATCACATACTCATAAGATGACTGAGTGTCCTGAGTCATCTCTGCATCGATTAATAAATCTTTTATTAGTCCCATAGGACCTCTGGAGGAGCACCAAAAACTAACTCAAAGGGAGAGAAGCCGGTTTGTTCATGCGGCACCTCTCGGTAAGCAAACAGGACAGCTTGGAGTGCTCTGTCCCAGTCCTGAGGGTGTTTAACCGTAACCTTATGTAACAGTTGTTTAAGCGTACGGTTAAGTCTTTCAACTGCACCATTACTCATGGGATGATAAATGCTACTCAAATTCCTATCAATGTTCCAGGTTTTCATTACCTCCTTCATGGTATCGGATATAAACTGCGACCCATGGTCGGATAATAATTTTCTAGGAAACCCTATTCTAGAAAAGATAAGATGTAGTGCATCAGCTACATCTGTAGTAGTGGTGGTCTTCAGTGGAATGGCTTCTGGCCATCGTGTGCATAAATCAATGCACGTGAGAACAAATCTATGTCCTCTGGCAGATGGTAGAAGTGGACCAATTATATCTATGGCCATCTTGTCAAAAGGTCTTACTGAGATATCGCAAGCCTGAATAGGCGCCGTGTGAAAAGCTCCACGTGCTTTCACTTCTTGGCATGTAGTACAGGAACGTACATACTGCGAAATATCTCGTGACACTCCTGGCCAAAAGAATGAAGACAATACTCGAGATCGTGTTCGAGTATATCCCATATATCCTGCACACTGCGAATCATGCGCGTGTTGAAGAATGTACCGTCTAAAAGCACACGGTACCATAACTTGTTGTTTTACCTGTGATTTATCACTAAAACATCTAATCAATATATCATTTCTAATAATAAACCAATGTTTGTTCTTATTACCTGAGGTTAGATTATCAACCTTATTAACCAGTTTAAAATTTTTTTAAAGATTTGTCATCTTTTTGTTTGTTTGCAAACGATTCTCTGTCAATAGGTGAATTGACCTCAATATCCTCCTGTTTGTCTGCATCCATCTTATTATCATTGACATTCTCCATGAGCTGAGTCTGAGCTCTAGTCGTCACGGTGTTTCCAGTGCATAGATTGTGTTTCTCCCATTCAATAATCTCTTCTGGTGTACAATCCTTGCTGCCGTGTATGCGACCCACCATAAGATCTGCAATAGGCTTTTTCAACATGCATACCTTCACGTTCCCTGTGAAAAAAGGTGTTTTGACATGGATAATAGCTGTGGAACCAAACCCGTAACGTAATGAAGATATCAAGCCTTCAGTTAGAGTCCACATGTATTGACGTTTTCACATAGATAAATTCCAACATTCACAAACTTCATATACAGTTCAGCATAATGATAATTCCAAGCAATACAAGTAAGTATATCCGTCCGTGACAATATAATGTGTCAGATGAACGTCATGGCTATGTACATGCGCTGCTGTAGTCAGACAGCCAGAAATGAGCGCATGAGTTCTTGACAGCTACAAATTGAATCATAATTCGATTCTCCTTCCCTCATTTATTTTACATAATAAATCTCATACTTTATCTTAATATATGAACTGACCCTGAGTTCTATATTGAATTCATACATAGGTTATATACTAAACCTCTCCTTGGAAGGAATACAAGACACGACTTCTCTGCTTGACGGACAGCATAAAAAGGGTAACGTAACCAAGTCACCAAGCGTGACCTTCCCAACGCGAACACGTCATAATCTTAGCATATATTTCGCGTTTAGTAGTCCGTAAAATATCGACATATTCTATTAATGTTATTGACCCCAAACGTTGCACACTGCTAACCCCAACAGACGCCGTCATTTAAAATAACACCGTAACACATACCTTCCATCACTGCTCTCTCCAAGCCATTATGACGTTTAATGTGGCCAAAATATTTCAGTTTCCGGGACATGATATTGTTTATGAGCCAGTTTTCCTCGATGTTCAGGTCGTGTAGAATGTCTATATTTTTCTTCTTTTTAGTCCAAGATGTTGAGAATTTTTCTGTAACACTTTGCTTCGAAAGATTCGATTTTTTTCTTTAATGTTTGTGTAATGGTCCATGATTCACATCCATACGTTGCTACCGGAAAGATGCACTTTCTCAGAAGTTTTACTTTTATTAATTTGCTGGTGTTATGCCATGTTCCTACGTGTTTGAATTTATTGACCTGTTTTAAAACTATATTTACAGGTCACTCAACATTAAATGGCCCCAGAAACAGAATATGTTCACAAAATATAGCAAAATGTATATACTGCACAAACCGTTAGAGACAGTAGAACACCATCTACTAAGGTGCCCTGCACTCCAGGGAATGAGACACCTCCTCCTACCACACAACTTATTTATATATAGTACAATACGCTTTACGGCAGCCCAAAACAGCTTGTACGAACTGCGTAGTACCACATAATGGCATCAAGGTCATCAAGAACTGACGCTCAGTGACAGCGGATCAAAGTCAAGTCAATAGATTTAAACAAAAACAAAAAACTGTCCTGTTGCGTTTTAATTCCCTATTCGCTCGCTGTTTCTTTTAACTTTCCAAGTACACCATAAGATGTTGTGTTGTTAATGCCATTAGTTACGCTGAGGCGAGTTTCACATTAAACTTATTGAATTTACTCTCTACTCTCTTCCCAACATGTTTCACAAGTCGATGGAACTGAAAAATAAACGTATCTTTAGCCTGTCTCTCTTCCTGTTTCTCTCTCTCTCACACTCTTTCTCTCACTCTCTCGATCGCTATATTCTGAGTTCAAAGGCAATACCAGGGAACAGGTATTCAATACAATACACAGCCATATAGATATGTTTGGCCAAAAAAAAGACTTTTCTGGTGCGGTCTTTGACTTAAATTTATAGTCTCGTTGTAACACGTTTGATGTTAAAATATAGCTAATAACTATAGAAATTGTTTTATTTTGAATACAGTTTAATAGTACATATTCCTCATATTTCATTGAAATAATATCCGTTCCTATTCTTTTGTTCTCAAAAGCTGGAGGTAGGAACCAGAGTGTGGGACCCCTATGAACGTAAGACTTGGCTGTGTAAAATAGGCGGAATGGCCCTAAGGCCGACCTTGCTTGGCAGCGTCTTTAATCATTTAATTTTGCTTCATTTGTTCCTTTTCTTTAACAGATCCGCCTGCCTCGATATCCTAGTAAGGACATCGACCACAAACGAGTACTCAAAGACACCAACGAACGGGACTTTTTCTTGGAAATCGTCAAGGACATATCTAATGAACTTGACCTAAAAAGCCTGAGCGCGAAAATAGTATCTAACGTCAGCTGTATGTTGGATGCAGACAAAGTTTCTCTTTTTCTCATCGAGGGGAAGCACTCCGGAAGGCCGGTTCTTGTTTCGAAAATTTTCGATTTGCATGCTGGAACGAGTATTTTACCGTCATGCACCGGTGACATAAAGGTTCCTTGGGGTCAAGGGATTATTGGTCACGTGGCTGAAACCGGAGACACTGTGAGTTTACAGGAGGCTATGAAGGTAAGTGTTGTTTAATACGACCAGAATGGAGGAAAGACAGAAAGAATGACAGCTATAAATACTTCTCATATCGGTCATCGTCTTTGTCATCGAATGGTGTGTGATTATTTTACCAAGATGCTTCTGTCATATCTTTCTTGTATCGTTATGTAGCTTAATTTACAACATTTGTGCCAGATTCTCTCATTATTACATGCGCCTGCCATGCATGTGAGAGCATCCTATTGGCAGAATGGTTACAGCTTGGGCCTCTCGCTGCAAAGGTAACGGGTTCGAAAAACAGAGGTGTCACGTTTTATGTCTACTCACCTGTAAATGGGTAGGTGACTCTGCTCCTGAGTGAAGGAAGGCAAAGTCAGCTAAGAAGGAAACTGGTCACCCCATTTCTCGAAGCTGGACCTAATATAGTGCACGGCTGTTTATAACTCACTCCCCAACGGTAATATCTGCTGTAAGATATCTTTACCTTTTGCCATGCATGACTTAAGAAGCGAGTTTCGGGGGTTGGGCATGGGAAGCGCTTCCCCATCTTGTCGAAACTGTAAGGCACGACAACTTCAACAAACAGCACGGACAAGTCAACTAAATAAAATAAATCTCAGCCAACCGAGACAGACGAAGGAACTCTGGTCTAGAGGCTATGACGCAAACACAGAGACAGCAGAAAGGAGTCTGGGTCGCTGACTAATGTTATTTCTTCTAAGAAAATGAGGAGGGCGACATGAAAAGACTTTGAGCTGATGACGCGTGACAGCAGGATATGGCATGGATATATTAAAAGCTTATGCTCCTTAGGGGACCTATAGGGAAATGTTTAATTGATTGAAATTTGTTTTCTGCGTAGCCCTTTCTTCAGAATATTTGTAATTTTTTTTTTAAATTATTACATTTGTTTTCCTATTTCGGTGAGTATCTGCTTTGTTGGTGTACAGCCTACTTGCCATTTTCGAAATATCAAAGAATAAGGGTGATCTGTGTTTGCTGCAACTGAACACCGCAACGTACATTCTGATTTCGGCATTTTGTCGAAGATTAAATGGGTATTTGTAAAATGGGTGTTTGCTGCAACTGAACACCGTAACTTACATTCGGATTTCGTCATTTTGTCGAAGATTAAAGGGGTATTTTAATCTAGGTGTTAGCTGCAACTGAACACCGCAACTTACATTCGAATTTCGGCATTTTGTCGAAGACTAAAGGGGTATTTTAAAACTGGGTGTTTGCTGCAACTGAACACCGCAACTTACATTCGGATTTCGGCATTTTGTCGAAGATTAAAGGGGTATTTTTAAACTGGGTGTTTGCTGCAACTGAACACCGCAACTTATATTCGGGATATTTAGTAGTAGTAGCCCCTTCAGTCATAACTGACTAAGGATGCACCACGTTTTTTTTTTCCTTGCCTGTTGTTCCTTTCGGCGCATTCTTTTCTCGTCTGCTCGTTGTGAGAGCTTATTTTCGCCCAATCTGAGGTGACACGGTAGAAATTATCGGCAATTGGTTCGATCAGCCGCTTCACACCTCCCCCCCCCCTTTTCCCCAGGTTGCTGGATTTAAGTCCAGTACCATCATGTCTCTCATAGATACATCTTTGAACCTCAGGTGCGATCCCCAGACTGTTCTATTGCCATCTACCTGTTGACCAGACTGTTCTATTGCCATCTACCTCTTGACCAGACTGTTCTATTGCCATCTACCTGTTGACCAGACTGTTCTATTGCCATCTACCTGTTGACCAGACTGTTCTATTGCCATCTACCTGTTGACCAGACTGTTCTATTGCCATCTACCTGTTGACCAGACTGTTCTATTGCCATCTACCTGTTGACCAGACTGTTCTATTGCCATCTACCTGTTGACCAGACTGTTCTATTGCCATCTACCTGTTGACCAGACTGTTCTATTGCCATCTACCTGTTGACCAGACTGTTCTATTGCCATCTACCTGTTGACCAGATTGTTCTATTGCCATCTACCTGTTGACCAGACTGTTCTATTGCCATCTACCTGTTGACCAGACTGTTCTATTGCCCTCTACCTGTTGACCAGACTGTTCTATTGCCATCTACCTGTTGACCAGACTGTTCTATTGCCATCTACCTGTTGACCAGACTGTTCTATTGCCATCTACCTGTTGACCAGACTGTTCTATTGCCATCTACCTGTTGACCAGACTGTTCTATTGCCATCTACCTGTTGACCAGACTGTTCTATTGCCATCTACCTGTTGACCGTAGAAAATACCGGGATATTTTGTTTTGTTTGGTTTTTAAGTACCATCTTCATTACACATGGACAACTCCATTACTATCACTGCTCGGTCACCAAGAGCTGACGCTCAGTGACAGTGAATGAAAGTCATGTCAAGTCAAGTCACTATCACTGCTCGGTCACCAAGAGCTGACGCTCAGTGACAGTGGATGAAAGTCATGTCAAGTCAAGTTACTATCACTGCTCGGTCACCAAGAGCTGACGCTCAGTGACAGTGGATGAAAGTCATGTCAAGTCAAGTCACTATCACTGCTCGGTCACCAAGAGCTGACGCTCAGTGACAGTGGATGAAAGTCATGTCAAGTCAAGTCACTATCACTGCTCGGTCACCAAGAGCTGACGCTCAGTGACAGTGGATGAAAGTCATGTCAAGTCAAGTCACTATCACTGCTCGGTCACCAAGAGCTGACGCTCAGTGACAGTGGATGAAAGTCATGTCAAGTCAAGTTACTATCACTGCTCGGTCACCAAGAGCTGACGCTCAGTGACAGTGGATCAAAGTCATGTCAAGTCAAGTCACAATTACTGCTCCGATTGTCTATCTTAGATGACACAAGGAGGATGTCACTCACAGTGTACGAACTCCATTGCATCTTCGAGAATCGTAATGTGTGTTTACAGTAATCAGACATTCTATAAATATTTTTGTGGTGGGTAGGTGTCTTAATTTTTAAATTTTTCCAAGGCAGCGGCCGTATGGTCTACTCTTTACGATTTTAAACTACCGATGGATTTTTAACGTATGCAACATGCACACGGGGCCTCCTATTTTGTAGCCCTTATCCTAGTAGGCTAGGCATCCGATCTCATTACCCATGAGACCAGGAGGGAGTAAGATATCATTAGAACCACTGGGTCTGAGAAAAATGTCCATTAATTATATCTAAAGTATTTTTGTTAGAACCCTAATTTAAAGGGCGAATACCTAAAATTGACTTTTGGAAAAAGTAAATATTTAGTTACCTGCTCCTGAAGTCCTATATTGAATATACCAGCTGACGGATAGGAGAGGTTGATGCGAACTGCGCATGGGCAAACAAAAAAGTAGGGTGTAGCAGATTTCCGGCAAGGGAGGCCGTCATGTTTTGACCTGGGTTAGTCAGACGAAAAATGTCTGGACGTTTCTGCATTGTGTCGGGGATGGAATTTCTTCCACATATAGTATAGAATTCCCCAGTGTTATTTCTGGTCGTCAGGAGGGCGATAGTTATTATATAGTGGTGTGCGGATTCTATGTCAAGGTAGAGTTGATATAATTACACTTCCTTGTTCTCAGTGCAAACTGAACATAATGTTGGGTCAACCGGTGAGGTGTGCTCACTGTGGTTGAAAGGACGAATTTTCTATGTATTAAGCTCGTTGGAGCCATTTAAGACTGTTAAGTCTATATGCACGCACAGAAACCCAGGAGAATAACATTATTCTAAAGACTCGCATGATTAGCGATATGTATAGTTTTTTGAAGTTAAACGTCCATGTCTGCACACGAGGGAACTCACAGTGTTTACTGTTCGTAGAGGCCTAATGTATGACCGTCTGGAGTGGAAGACCGGATGGTTTACAAGTTGTTATTGCGATAACGTTGAAAAAGGAAACTCGCCTGATACATGAGGGAGTTTTATAAGCCTATCGTCGAAAGGACAGATCTTCACGCCACGTCCGATTAGAGTGATGGACTATGTTATTCTTCGTCACCCGCCATGTTTGGGGGTCGACTGAAGAAGAGTGATTTAAGGAGAGATATTTAAGAAGGTATCTGACGTTGCAAAGTCAGGATGAACAGGTAGTAGGTGTTGCTACTAGTTTGGAATGATGGATAATGTGGAGTCAGCAACTTGCTGACATATATATAAATATGGATATAATTTACAACTTATACATTTGAAATGAACTGTCTTCATGTCCGCCATGTTTCGATGTCAAGATTATATGGATGTGTCTACATTGTCTTGTGACTGTGACTTTAATAAATGGTAGAAAAAGTCCACAGCTGTTCACCCACATTATTGACTTCATACCTGTGATATGTTTAAGAACTACCTACATCAACTGTACATCCACTCCACCTCTACTCCTGTCAATATGATGAACGACACACACACACATATTGGTACGTTACGTCTTATGGTACATGTCTCCACTACAACCTGGATGTCCACCTTGGCGAACACTTATACCACCCATTCGCGATATAACATTACAGCACGATATAACCACCAACAACTCTCTACTTAGGGTTTGAAGTACACAGCACAGAAGAGAGAGAGGACATACTCCATCATCTTCACAGCCATGACATTACAATACAATTAACAGTGGTGCCAACTACGTGGGTTTGCAAGGTGAGACCCTGATTTTCGAACACAGACGTCATCTTCTTCAGTTTACAAAGTACCCGGCATTGCACATTGTCACAGATTCCAAAGTACCCGGCGTTGCATATGAAACCTCGATTTTCACAACAGACATCATTTTCATGAGATTTCAAAGTACCCGGCATTGCCCATCAAATCACAGTATTAACAGTAATTTACATTTAGAAGGCCAAGATTCTTGAACGTTGGTAGTATTGTTTCGAAGGACAAGTTCCGAGTATACCATCGCAACAGTTGAAGAATCAAGATCTATGCTACATTTTTTTCATCGATGGAACATCATCTGGATGAATGACTATTATTAGATATTGAAAAACTGTGAAATAAAAGTAACCAGTGACTGGGTTGTAAACCATATTCTATATATATTATAACCAAGCCTTCTCTACAACACCCTTCATATATGCTATATATATTTATGTTTACATGTTACATGTTATTTGTTTGTATATTATATAAGTTTATATGTCTGCGGGCTGGTTGGGTGTGTGACTGATCTGAGATATACCACGTCATAGAGGTCTTAGATTAGTGTTCTGTAGGTGCAAGTTTTCTTGATTGAAAATTTGCTAGCGACAATTCGTTGCTATTTGAGTTAGTTGTCACGAGAGGTATTTTCTTCGTTGTTTTTGTAACATTTTTTCTATTTTTTTTAGTTTTGGTTAAATTTGTTTGTATTTGTAGGTCTACTCTTTTCTGTCGTTTATTTCTATACACCATTTATGTTTATACACTGTGACGTCATTTATTTGTGTACATTTTCGCAGTTATCATCACATCCTTTGTGAGATTTCCTTCAGTTTAATTTTTTGGTTTAGTTGACTTCTGCGAATGTTATCGTAGTGTCTTGAATATTTGTCTTTGTATTATTGTTGATTGTTTTGTTTTCTATTGGCACAGATACTTAGACATACACTATTTACATTGTGATTACATTTATGATATAAATCGCTGATAATATTGTTATTATAAAATAACTATACAAGACCTTACTAAAGGCTTGCTTCCCACAGAGATTGGGATAAAGGGAGCTGGTTAGTCAAGTTTTATTAAAACTTGCTATCATTTACTTTGAAATAAATTATATTATTATTATTTCAGGTTACTGATCAGATTATCAGACATAATGTCTAGTTTGTACTTTTGGGTCGAAAAGGAATACTTTCGTATGACTACTAAGGAAATAGAAGAATTCTTAGATTCCTACAGTGAACAGGGAAATTCCTTTGGAATGACTAATGAGGAAGTAAACGAATTCTTGGATTACTACATTGAAAAGGCGTGTTCCATGCGTATGTCTACTAGGGAATTACGAGAATACGTAAAAGATAAAATGGAAATGGAAAAGCAAATAAGAGAAGCTGAACAGAAGAGATTACAAAGAGAAGCTGAGAAGAAAATATTAGAAAAACAGGCTGAGGAGAAAAGATTAGACAGAGAAACCGAGGAGAGAAAAGTGAAGAGGGAAGATGAAGTAAAACTCTTAGCTTTGGAGTTGAATGTATTAAAGGAAACTATAAATGAGCTTCAAAGTGACAAGAAAGCTCTTACTGATAAGTTATCAGCAATGAATGATGAAAATGCTACATTGAAGAGTAAAGTGACTCAATTGATAGCTGATAATAGGAAATTTGGTGAATTCTCTCTTAGACAGAAAAAAGAGTTAGAAGATGAAGTTACCTCATTAAAACAGATGATGGATAATCAGGTAGATAAGGTGAACTCTTCCACGCTTGATTTAAAACTACTGTGGAAGATAATAGAAACATTAGCTCTTCCTAGTGAGAATAAATTGAGACAATCTCAACTGGAAAAGGAGAAAAAAAGTTAGAATGAGATGAGCTCAATGAAAGACAAATATCTATGTAATGAACAGGCTCTTATTAGTGAGCTTGAACAGGTCAAAAGAGACTATGATGAATTAAAAGTGGAGGCTGAGAAACACAAGAAGATATATAATGATAAACTCACTAATCTATTGAGTCAGAATGTGTTTCTAAGCCGCCAACTAGAAGAAAAGAATTTAATATCTGAGGAGGAGATGAAGGTGTTTAAGAATAAGAAGGATATGGAGATTCAGTCACTGCAACTGGAGTTGACACAGTTGAGAGCGAAGAAAGAAAATGATGAAAAGATTGATAAACTGATGACTACTCATCATAGTGCTATGGAAGCACTCAAACTTGAACTTGTTCAAGAAAAGGCTAAGGTTTTAGAAGCTACGTCTCAGATGACAAAGTTGAGAAAAGAGCTTAAAGATAGTATGGCTAAAGAGAAGACTCTTATTTCTCAGTTACAAGACATAAGGTTGGATTATGACAGGAAAATTAAAACCAACGAAAGAATATACAAAGCTGTTTCTAGAGAGAAAGCTGTTGCGGAAGTAGAAATTGCTAAACTTCGCAACAGAATTGATGGTTTGTTAGACATTGTTTTGTACAATAACATGTTATCTACTACTAAAGTGGATAGACTGAAACATAAACATGATGATCAACATGTTACGAATGCAAAGAGCCAGCGACGGACACTCGATGCTAATAGTAACACTAAGCAATATGTGAACAAATTTTTTCGTGGCAAATATGGTTTCCCACGTGATAACGATACCGCCTCTAATGGGAGTTGGCGTCAGGCCAACAAAAGTAATCATATTGTTAGTCCTTTACATCAGGGTAACAACACTGGAAAATGTCATAATAAGGCTCCTCTAACGAATCAAGCATCGACTTCGCAAATTACTGATAAATTTGTATCTGGGAATAAAACTTTTAGTATTAGTTCCCGAAATAAGAACGATTATGTTCGGAACAATAAGAACCCTATTATCCCTGTTACTCATCATACTCAGCACAGACAGTGTGATGCTCCTTTCAAACACAGTGCCAAAGGGAAAAATAAAAGCAATTTTGCTAAGAGAGATAATCGGGATTGTGGACATTACCAAAAGCGTCAATATGATAATAGTTCTTCTTCAAAGAACTGGAGGCAATTTAATGGTCCTCAACATTTTGGTACTAATGACTATAAGAACTTTGATAGAGGTTACCAACCTTATAATGGTTTTGCTTGGAGACAACAAAATCCATTGAGAAGATATTTTGATCAAAGAGAAGATAACAATAGCAACTATGCTAATTGGAGGTCAAATAAAAGCAATGGTCTTAATAGAGATAGTGATAGATCTCGTTGTGATGGTAGATCTCAACATGATTCCACCTAACTGTTAGGTCTTGGACTTCCTGATACGTCTAAGTCTATAATAGTTCTTTTCTATATCAAGATATGTACACATTTGTAATTTGTAATATAATGATCGTATCACTATTTAGCGGTTCATTGATGTAAATTCACCGCTGTTCTTTGATGATTTTTCTTCTTCGTTAATCAAACAATGATACTATACGAAATTATGGTATGAAATTTTTTGTATGCATTGTGTAATTGCCAGAATTGTAGTATACGTTGGTGACACCTTCCTGGAAACATTTATTCGTAGAGAAACAATTTCGCTCAGATTATGAGATATATTCTCATCAGACTTAGCCTCATATTAGGAGTTATATTTATTCCTGATATTTTCATCTGCGCATTATTCATGCGTTGTGAGCCTATTGTACGTTGCTCCTAGATGTATTTCAAAAAAAAAAAATGTTCCATTTTTTTTTCCCGGGAGGTGTGGTAAGACTGTTACGTGCAGTCTTTGCTATCTAGCAATATAGTTTGTCTGTATGCTTGTTATGTATGAAAATATGTTATAACAATATTTCGGGTCTAAAGTATTTTTGTTAGAACCCTAATTTAAAGGGCGAATACCTAAAATTGACTTTTGGAAAAAGTAAATATTTAGTTACCTGCTCCTGAAGTCCTATATTGAATATACCAGCTGACGGATAGGAGAGGTTGATGCGAACTGCGCATGGGCAAACAAAAAAGTAGGGTGTAGCAGATTTCCGGCAAGGGAGGCCGTCATGTTTTGACCTGGGTTAGTCAGACGAAAAATGTCTGGACGTTTCTGCATTGTGTCGGGGATGGAATTTCTTCCACATATAGTATAGAATTCCCCAGTGTTATTTCTGGTCGTCAGGAGGGCGATAGTTATTATATAGTGGTGTGCGGATTCTATGTCAAGGTAGAGTTGATATAATTACACTTCCTTGTTCTCAGTGCAAACTGAACATAATGTTGGGTCAACCGGTGAGGTGTGCTCACTGTGGTTGAAAGGACGAATTTTCTATGTATTAAGCTCGTTGGAGCCATTTAAGACTGTTAAGTCTATATGCACGCACAGAAACCCAGGAGAATAACATTATTCTAAAGACTCGCATGATTAGCGATATGTATAGTTTTTTGAAGTTAAACGTCCATGTCTGCACACGAGGGAACTCACAGTGTTTACTGTTCGTAGAGGCCTAATGTATGACCGTCTGGAGTGGAAGACCGGATGGTTTACAAGTTGTTATTGCGATAACGTTGAAAAAGGAAACTCGCCTGATACATGAGGGAGTTTTATAAGCCTATCGTCGAAAGGACAGATCTTCACGCCACGTCCGATTAGAGTGATGGACTATGTTATTCTTCGTCACCCGCCATGTTTGGGGGTCGACTGAAGAAGAGTGATTTAAGGAGAGATATTTAAGAAGGTATCTGACGTTGCAAAGTCAGGATGAACAGGTAGTAGGTGTTGCTACTAGTTTGGAATGATGGATAATGTGGAGTCAGCAACTTGCTGACATATATATAAATATGGATATAATTTACAACTTATACATTTGAAATGAACTGTCTTCATGTCCGCCATGTTTCGATGTCAAGATTATATGGATGTGTCTACATTGTCTTGTGACTGTGACTTTAATAAATGGTAGAAAAAGTCCACAGCTGTTCACCCACATTATTGACTTCATACCTGTGATATGTTTAAGAACTACCTACATCAACTGTACATCCACTCCACCTCTACTCCTGTCAATATGATGAACGACACACACACATATTGGTACGTTACGTCTTATGGTACATGTCTCCACTACAACCTGGATGTCCACCTTGGCGAACACTTATACCACCCATTCGCGATATAACATTACAGCACGATATAACCACCAACAACTCTCTACTTAGGGTTTGAAGTACACAGCACAGAAGAGAGAGAGGACATACTCCATCATCTTCACAGCCATGACATTACAATACAATTAACACTCTGACCCACTCCGACCCCACCAGGATATTTATAAACTTGGAAGTAAACGTCTTTAAAAAGCTACTCCTCAAAGCAGATTATTTACAACAAATGGAATTTTTTTTTTCTCATCAAACTTTAATATCTAAGCGGTAAGGAAATCTCTCCCAGGGCAATCTAGTTGTCTTTACCTGCATTCATTCTCACAATCATTTTTTTTTAAATCTGATAAAGAGCAAGGTAAAAATTACGTGACTTAAATAGAGAAATTATTATTCTTTATACTCGGAATATTATATGCCTGTATTTGGATCCTATCATGCAGTTATTTCTGGAAGATTGTATGATGTTATATCGAGAATACATCTGGCTATATCTGGAATACATTAACCAATCTCACTGAAGACTGAAGCGTTGTCACAGATAATGGGTTGATATTTTATACAGATAAAAACATCTCACACATCAGATAATTTTCACACAGGTCATGCTTTCTCATATTTTTTAATTTTATTTACTTGTCCCTTCTTGTTCTTTGTCAAAGTACGCATGTCAAAGATTTCTAGCATGCATATGTTTATAATGAATTGACAAATTAGGAGCGGAAATACGTACGGAATAATTTATGTTGCTCAAAGAAAACATGCACATATCAAGGTAATCTCGTTTCTGATTCATTCATTCATTCATTTTGTGGTGGGGTGGGCGGAGATGATGATGCTGTTGTGATATGTGATCACTTTCTTGCACACTCGCACCCGACCCGAATAAAACTCTTGATTCTAAGGCAGGGGCTGTATTTATTCATACAACCCATTCAGTGACAAAGATCAAATAAAGCAAACACTAAACAAATAAACCAACAAACAAAACACCCAGCCAGTGCTCAATTGCTAATCTGAAACGCAAACAAAGCACTGACTAGTTAAAATCATAGTAGTTAAATAATGAGAAAAACCATGCTCTCACCTGGCAAACTGTCCTTCTTCCACGCCACCTGAAACATTCAACTATCATGCACACACACACTCAGTCTATGCATGTCATTTAATGAGACTAGTATGGTGTTGTGCATGAGGCTGGCAATATCACCATGTAACACAGATTGCTACCGATGCCACTACTGCAAGAGCATCTGAATGATTTGTGCTGTCTCCATGCAGAGGCCAGCTACATTGGTGGCCCCTTGCTCCATGCGGAGACCAGCCACATTGGTGGCCCCATGCTCCATAAGGAGGCCAGCCACATTGGTGACCCTATGCTCCATAAGGAGGCCAGCCACATTGGTGGACCCTTGCTCCATGCGGAGGTCAGCCACATTGGTGGCCCCATGCTCCATAAGGAGACCAGCCACATTGGTGGCCCCATGCTCCATAAGGAGGCCAGCCACATTAGTGGCCCCATGCTCCATAAGGAGGCCAGCCACATTGGTGACCCTATGCTCCATAAGGAGCGAGAAGAGACATAATTCGTTCCCAAGTGGACCCACGTGCTCTCATAAATTATCAGACACATAATAATTAAATGATAATAAAATGGACATAGAATAATATTCAACGATATGTACAACGAATACTCTCATTAATGAGCATAAACCAACACCTCGCTACTGATCCATATCAATATTTGTCCCTGCACTCTGAAGCATGTCGTATATGCCGACTGATGAGATTGGGAACTCATCAAATGAAACACATTGTTACAGAAACAAACCACTGCCATAGCATATCAATGCTTCGTGCAGGCTTCTGTTGGACCCTACCACACTGGTTTCTCCATGCTCCGCAAGGAGCAAGCAAGAGAAACGCTTATGTCTCAGTGCCTTACGCCCACAAGAAATCTTAATACCTAAAGCTAGATGAATCCTCTCCAAGGGCATCTAACACCACAAAACTGTGTACACAACAGATGTAATTAAACTAATCTAATAACAATGTCATTTGCCTTCATGCCGCGTGCAAACTTCTGACTCTGGGTATCCTCTCACATCTTGCCTCTACTGCGAATCTCACCAAACTGACCGCTTCTCCTGCGTCAGACTTTTCACACGCCAGCGATGAGGGCTCGCCCAGTCACGTGGGCTGGGGCGTTATCGTGGCCCTCGCGCACTCACGTGGGCTGGCGTACTCGTTGGAGCGCGCGCATCGAAAATACACGGGCGTTAAACACATAAATATGACATGAACTTGAGGGGGCCTCTGAGGTGTTTTTATGGCCCCATCAAAATTCTATCATTCATTCATCATTCTTTAGCTCCCAAGGAGCATAAGCCTTCATCCCAAGTACCCCTGTCATGTACCACAAGGTCCAAGGCCTTTTAATGTCCTCTTCATCCCTTTCATTCCTGTCTCCAGTTCTCTTCCCCAAATGGTTGTCGGTCGCTCTGTACCTCTCGTATTGTGGGGGGGGGGGGGGGGGGGGGGGGGGGGGGGGGGGGGGGGGGCGGGGGGCGGGGGGAGGGGGGGGGGGGGGGGGGGGGGGGGGGGGGGGGGGCTTTAGAACAAGGACCACTTGTAATAATTTCAACCCTCGGTAGTGTGATCGGGTCCCTAGCCTTCTCGGATAAGGGTGAAAAAAATTGGAAGTCCCGTATGTAAGTTGCGCCAATTAAAAATCCCTCGACAGTTGGAAATAGTAAAGAGTAGGCATAACGACCGCCACCCTGGCAAAATTTAAAGATTAGGAAACCTACCCACCACAAAAATATTTATCAAATGTGTGATTCCTGTATTCACACATTGGGATTCTCGCCGGTGCTACGGGGTTCGTGCACTGTGCCGAGATCCTCCTTGTGTGATCTAATGGGTGCAATCGGAGCACTGATGGAGTTCTCCGTGTGCAATGAAGATAGTCCTTACAACTAAACCAAGATAAACTTTCAACATGTTTCCTCACTGTATGTCTTCATCATGTTCTGTGGCGAGTTGGATAAATAGATACAAAATAATAGAGAGTATATCATATATATATATATATATATTATATATATATATATATAAATATATATATATATATATATATATAATATATATATATAAATATATATATATATATATATATTTATATATATATATATATATATATATATATATATATATATATCTGGTCAGAATATATAATTGAGGAAAGGGTCTATAAATCTTAGCCAGAAATCTCCTGAAAATGTGTCGACTCCTTAGGTATTAAAAGAATAAGAATAAGACTACTTAGGATTAAAGAAAAGGCAACTTCTACTAGCTGGTAAGATGATTGGAATAACTAGAGTCGGGTGTATTCATGCCACCACTCTCAAGAACTTTAAGACAGGATTGTTCAAAAGCCCTTTCGTGACAGTTATGTCATGAACAAACACATGTGCAACTTGATTTGAATAACGCTGAATAATTAAAATTCAAAGTCTTGTATAACAATTATAAATATGTATATATTCATTGCAAAACGCATTAAAATGTTACAGTAAAATAACAGTTAATAAACACATGTTTAACAAAATATATGATGACATAGCCCTTTTTTCTGCAAAAATATTCCATCTTAATTTTATTTTACTTATTATATTGCAAGCAAAACTTTTTTTTTTTAAATTGTAGAGCGCTTGTTGATTCTCTTGGCATTTACACAATAGTATCCTATTTGTTGTATTACACTCTCATTATTTCATAGCACTCGTCGAATTTCTGAAAATTGTATTTGGTCTTATCATTGACCAGATACATTCTCTCTGTACAAAACACCCAGCCAGTGCTCAATTGCTAATCTGAAACGCAAACAAAGCATTGACTAGTTAAAATCATAGTAGTTAAATAATGAGAAAAACCATGCTCTCACCTGTCAAACTGAGGTGAATGTTAGGTGTCCTCACTTACCATTGACCAGATACACTCTCTCTGTACATGTTTAAATGTTAGGTGTCCTCACTTGCCATTGACCTGATACACTCTCTCTGTACATGTTTGAATGTTAGGTGTCCTCACTTACCATTGACCAGATACACTCTCTCTTTACATATTTGAATGTTAGGTGTCATCACTTACCATTGACCAGATACACTTTCTCTGTACATGTTTGAATGTTAAGTGTCCTCACTTACCATTGACCAGATACACTCTCTCTGTCCATGTTTGAATGTTAGGTGTCCTCACTTACCATTGAGCAGATACATTCTCTCTTTCCATGTTTGAATGTTAGGTGTCCTCACTTACCATTGACCTGATACACTCTCTCTGTACATGTTTGAATGTTAGGTGTCCTCACTTACCATTGACCTGATACACTCTCTCTGTACATGTTTGAATGTTAGGTGTCCTCGCTTACCATTGACCAGATACACTCTCTCTGTACATGTTTGAATGTTAGGTGTCCTCACTTGCCATTGACCAGATACACTCTCTCTGTCCATGTTTGAATGTT
Source organism: Oreohelix idahoensis (assembly GCA_024509875.1). Taxonomy (NCBI): domain Eukaryota; kingdom Metazoa; phylum Mollusca; class Gastropoda; order Stylommatophora; family Oreohelicidae; genus Oreohelix; species Oreohelix idahoensis. The sequence continues at coordinate 37,297 of JAMPIV010021149.1, read as the reverse complement.
AGGTGTCCTCACTTGCCATTGACCAGATACACTCTCTCTGTCCATGTTTGAATGTTAGGTGTCCTCACTTACCATTGAGCAGATACATTCTCTCTCTGTCCATGTTTGAATGTTAGGTGTCCTCACTTACCATTGACCTGATGTACTCTCTCTGTACATGTTTGAATGTTAGGTTTCCTCACTTACCATTGACCAAATACACTCTCTCTGTCCATTTTTGAATGTTAGGTGTCGTCACTTACCATTGACTTGATACACTCTCTCTGTACTTATTTGAATGTTAGGTGTCCTCACTTACCATTGACCAAATACACTCTCTCTGTCCATGTTTGAATGTTAGGTGTCCTCACTTACTATTGACCAAATACACTCTCTCTGTACATGTTTGAATGTTAGGACTCCTCACTTACTATTGACCAAATACACTCTCTCTGTACATGTTTGAATGCTAGGTGTCCTCACTTACTATTGACCAAATACACTCTCTCTGTACATGTTTGAATGTTAGGTGTCCTCACTTACCATTGACCAAATACACTCTCTCTGTACATGTTTGAATGTTATGTGTCCTCACTTACTATTGACCAAATACACTCTCTCTGTACATGTTTGAATGTTAGGTGTCCTCACTTACCATTGACCAAATACACTCTCTCTGTACATGTTTGAATGTTAGGTGCCCTCACTTACTATTGACCAAATACACTCTCTCTGTACATGTTTGAATGTTAGGTGTCCTCACTTACCATTGACCAAATACACTCTCTCTGTACATGTTTGAATGTTATGTGTCCTCACTTACTATTGACCAAATACACTCTCTCTGTACATGTTTGAATGTTAGGTGTCCTCACTTACCATTGACCAAATACACTCTCTCTGTACATGTTTGAATGTTATGTGTCCTCACTTACTATTGACCAAATACACTCTCTCTGTACATGTTTGAATGTTAGGTGTCCTCACTTACCATTGACCAAATACACTCTCTCTGTACATGTTTGAATGTTAGGTGTCCTTACTTACTATTGACCAAATACACTCTCTCTGTACATGTTTGAATGTTAGGTGTCCTCACTTACCATTGACGTGATACACACTCTCTGTACATGTTTGAATGTTAGGTGTCCTGACTTACCATTGACGTGATACACACTCTCTGTCCATGTTTGAATGTTAGGTGTCCTGACTTACCATTGACCAAATACACTCTCTCTGTACATGTTTGAATGTTAGGTGTCCTGACTTACCATTGACCTGATACACACTCTCTGTCCATGTTTGAGTGTTACATTCGATATCTTCCTCATTATTATTGTTTTCAAACATTGTGCTCGTCCTCCTGCAGTCTGCCCACTTATAGGAAGCCTCTTACGGAGCAATGACTGTGCTCATACAGTGGTTCCTTCTGAGCCATTTGTGTCAATTGACATTATTACTAGCCTCACGCGCAACGAACCTTAATCGCCTTCAGGGATACACTTGGTAAGAAGCTGGGGCTAAATTCTTTGTTCACAAATATCATGCACAGCTGTTTTAACATGGCAGAATGGATAAAACTAGGAGTATTTTGGGAAGGTGCAGCCAAAGTGATGTGGATTCAATTCCCAAAGCAGGCGGAAAATATCAGCAGGAAATTGGCATTTGGGAGTCATGACCGAAGAAGGTCTGCCCGCTCCCCCCTCTCAGAGTGGAAATGGAATAAAAATGTCGAAACTTTGTCTGATAGGGGGGAGCGATTTCTGACGATCAGATTGCCGCCTATAATAACGTTCTATATAACTTTCCTGTTGTGACCCGGTATCTACGTATATAAATACAGAATACTCTCAATAATGTTTTTGTGGGAGTTTTTCTGTTGCTGTTAATTCACGTCAATCGTCGACAGAATATTCAAGTTACGCGACATAATTAACGTCTTATCAAGGCAGCGTATTTCCCATTGACAAAAAAATTCATTTCCCTTATTCGTTTTCTCTGGGTCTGTCCTTTCCTATTTTATCTGTAGAAAAATTGTACCCCCCCCCCCCCCCCCCCCCCCCCTCTTATTATCTGATTTCATGCTAGTGTCATGTTCTATCTCTTTTCAATTGTTTTGTTTCTTCTTCTCTTCGTTATTCGCGCATGCTGTTTGGCATGTGTTTTTTTTTTTAGAATTGACATTCTGCATTGTCTCTCAGGTTCCTGTAAAGAATATGCCTTTTCAAATTCCCATCACGCCCCCTTGTCTCGGGAAGTCCATTCAAATGCTTTCAATCTTTTTTTTCAAATTTTATGTCAGTCTGTTTCTCTGTTTCCAGGTTTTTATGTCTTTTTGGTTGTACCATGGAAACTTAAGAACAAGGATTTTCTGACATATGCGAATACAGAGTAGGTCAAAAGTTACTTTCCGATTTAGTTTGTGTGGTTTTTTTTTTGGTGTGGTTTTGTTTTGTTTCGCTAGCAACGTGTGTTAGTCACATCACAAACTAGCAAATTTGCTCCACTCATGCAAAATGCATAATAGTGCATTATGACCATGGGTTATAAATTTTGGGCACTAGGGTGGAGCTTAGGTACCCCTCTAAATTCTTTATGATTTTTATCCCGCCCATTTCATTTTTTTTCGGTCTCCTGTAGTTGTAAAGTGGGGTAACTGGCCTGTCAATGTAACTGGACAGGTTCACTCTCCTTTTTCTTTAATGTTGGTAGGAGAAATTTGTGACGCGTCCAGGACTCTCTGTCACGGTAGGCGGCATATTTCTTAGAGTTCTTTGCCTACGAATTAAAAACCTGGCACTTGTTTTCTGGGAGTAGAGCGGCAAACTTTCGCTGGCCTTTGACACCAGGGAAAGCCATCGCCTTTCGTGTGTCCACGGGTAGACCCGATTACGCTAGAAATGGCGGTCTGTATCTTTTAGCTCGGCTTTCGCCTGCGGAACACGGGAAACTAGTTCTCGGGGTTCTGTAGCGGTTGCGTCATGGTATGTTGCAACCCAGGCGAAAGAGTCACTCGAAATCGCAGGTGGCCGAACACCTGTGGCCTGAGTTTTACTATAAAATCTGAACTTTTTTGTTGTCTGGCACTTAATGCTCCAGGAATTCTAGTAAAGTGGACGTGTCATCTTTATTTGGCAGATTCGCTCAGCTACTGGTGGTGTTAGTGCATTTCATTGCATCTTGCGGAGAAGGCAAACTTCCACACGCTACCGGAGACTGGAACATGGAAGCTACAATTAAGTCAAAGGTCTGGTTTCATAGTCCTGATCGAGTTCTCGATGTGGGACCAGTTGGTTAAAGCCTAAAAAACCATTACCTGGAAGGCAGAGTATCCAGCTGCTGGTACCATAAGCTCCTGTAGCCGCTAAACCTCTGAGACCACCAACATTCAAGCTCACCAAACTTCAGAATAGCGCGCCCATCCTGTCTATAGTCGGTGGGCCCTGTTCATTATTCGCCCAGTCACAATTGAACTGGCTATGTCTCTCGGGTATAATAAGACGCACTGCTTGCGGAAACCTGAGTTTGGACTCATTCAACCCACGGGATATCAGTGTTCATTATCATTGAGTCACACTGAAAGTATATTTCCCACTGTCCTCGTCAACTTTGGATTTATCTGAATTCTCACCTCGTCGGAAAGGCACAGGAGTTGCAAGATAATTGGTTCAAAAGTACCTGATACTATCTCACTGACTGACAGGAGATTTAACTCAAGACGTGTGGCGGAAATTGGTGAATCTTTCTAGAAGTACTTGGTTGGGCATATAAGAGGGTGTTTACCTTTCTACATCTTTTGTTGGGGTATTTTTGTGGTTTTGGTGATGTGCTTTTGCTGTGGGGTGTTTTTTTGTGTAGCCTAGATCGCAGTCGTCTCTATTCGAGGCTGGGGACTGTGATCGGGACACAGACTAGGATTTGTTGTTTAGTATTTCTAGTACCCATTGTGGATTTCCTATTTGTGTACAACTTTGGTTGCTATTTTGGATTATTAACCAAAATCGGTTTGGAGTTGTCTGTTGTTATTTTCGTGTGTATTGTTAGTGAAATTCTACTGTTGTTCGGATTGATTTTTTAATTCATGCCATCGTCCAGATACAGTAAATATATATATATATATATATATATATATATATATATATATATATATATATATATATATATATATATATATGTATGTATGTATGTATGTATGTATATATATATATATATATATATATATATATATATATATATATATATATATATATATATATATATATATATATATATATATATATATATATATATATATATATATATATATATATATATATATATATATATATATATATATATAAGTATACATTTATATCCTAATAAACATAGAAAACTATTTAGCAGCGGATCAGAACTTTCTTCCTACCTTCACATCTGTGATTGTTATATGTGAAAACTACTTGGTGTGTATCAGTTCCTTACTTCATATTTCTATTCATTTGTTGATAGGTGAGAAAGAGAGGGTGTGTGGCAGGGTCAAAGGTTGTTTATCATCTTTGTACGCCTGACTGTCACACTTCCACTCAACATTCACATTCGCTTTTTCAGACTTTCCTCTATTTCTTACTCCTCACTCAAACTTTTGTCTTGTCTCAGACAGACTCTTTTCTCCACTCGTGGCATGCATTTAATCAAATATTTCAATAAAGTTGACGGAGTTGCGATGCGTATGTGGACATCTTAAAACTTCAGGATATAACCTTCATATCTGTAAAAAAGGTCAATGAAAATAAAACATTAACGAAAAAGTTATGGACATTTTAAATTGGAAAGCAACTTTTGGTTCACCCCGTAGATGTTATGTCCCGTATAGTTTCCGGGCTTCTCTAATGAGACAAGTACAGAATATGACTACTGCACCCTCAAGCATGTCGTACAAGGCGACTAATGTGAAGTTGTGAAAGAGGCTGCCAACCTCATCATATCAAACAAATTGCTACAGAGACCAGGGCTGCAGGTTTCCTGCAAGGAGGGCAAGCTGTAGTGCTAGCCCCATGTTCCACTAGGAGCGAGAAAACCACTGCGTTACCGCGGTTCCCTATGCATGCAGGCAGATCTGGGAGTCATCCTTTAATGACCACCAGCTATGCACAATGCTACAATATACATGTGTGGAAGTGAACCTCTGTCTGTGAGGCTAATTACATCCTCACTGACTCTTGAATTCATTCACATACTTTCAGGGATTCACCCTATGGTGAAACTTGTTGAGAACCCAGCATTACACACTAAGCTTGAAGAGGTCACATGAACCCTAGACGTGATTCTTTGGCTTTGACCTGGTTGACTGTATGTAGGAGGATTTCACTATGGACCCAGTGATAGGCAGGGGGGAGCTGAGAAGTAGCTCTGTGCAGGACGTGACAATTTCTTGGGAGAGCCCAGAACCACAGCACAGTATTTTAACTCTGCATAGTTGGAGTGTCCCCTTAGATGACGGGGAATGCACAGTATGCTACGCGCTTCTTTTTCCTAGCTTAGGGCCAGATGTGATGATCCTTTAAATACAAGCCAAGCTGGAGAAACTAGAGCTCATGACTTCAAGTCAACACGTTTTAGCTAGACAGAAAAGCCACAGTAAAAGCCTAAATCTATAGCGTAGATAATACCAGGGAGTCTTCAACTTGGTCTTAGCCGCAAAAGAGCGAAAAGCTCAGCAGCACTAGTTAAACAACAACAACGGTTCCCATGAGTGTCATAAACAGCTTCTATCTTATCATCAACTCCTATTGTTCTATCTTATCATCAACTCCTGTTGTCCTATCTTATCATCAACTCCTGTTGTCCTATCTTATCATCAACTCCTGTTGTCCTATCTGATCATCAACTCCTATTGTTCTATCTTATCATCAACTCCTCTTGTCCTATCTTATCATCAACTCCTGTTGTCCTATCTTATCATCAACTCCTGTTGTCCTATTTTATCATCAACTCCTGTTGTTCTATCTTATCATCAACTCCTGTTGTTCTATCTTATCATCAACTCCTGTTGTCCTATCTTATCATCAACTCCTGTTGTTCTATCTTATCATCAACTCCTGTTGTTCTATCTTATCATCAACTCCTGTTCTATCTTATCATCAACTCCTGTTGTCCTATCTTATCATCAACTCCTGTTGTCCTATCTTATCATCAACTCCTATTGTTCTATCTTATCATCAACTCCTGTTGTCCTATCTTATCATCAACTCCTGTTGTTCTATCTTATCATCAACTCCTGTTGTTCTATCTTATCATCAACTCCTGTTGTCCTATCTTATCATCAACTCCGGTTGTCCTATCTTATCATCAACTCCGGTTGTCCTATCTTATCATCAACTCCTGTTGTCCTATCTTATCATCAACTCCTGTTGTCCTATCTTATCATCAACTCCGGTTGTCCTATCTTATCATCAACTCCGGTTGTCCTATCTTATCATCAACTCTGGTTGTCCTATCTTATCATCAACTCCTGTTGTTCTATCTTATCATCAACTCCGGTTGTCCTATCTTATCATCAACTCCGGTTGTCCTATCTTATCATCAACTCCGGTTGTCCTATCTTATCATCAACTCCTGTTGTTTTATCTTATCATCAACTCCGGTTGTCCTATCTTATCATCAACTCCGGTTGTCCTATCTGATCATCAACTCCTATTGTTCTATCTTATCATCAACTCCTGTTCTATCTTATCATCAACTCCTGTTGTCCTATCTTATCATCAACTCCGGTTGTCCTATCTTATCATCAACTCCGGTTGTCCTATCTTATCATCAACTCCGGTTGTCCTATCTTATCATCAACTCCTGTTGTTCTATCTTATCATCAACTCCGGTTGTCCTATCTTATCATCAACTCCGGTTGTCCTATCTTATCATCAACTCCGGTTGTCCTATCTTATCATTAACTCCGGTTGTCCTATCTTATCATCAACTCCGTTTGTCCTATCTTATCATCAACTCCTGTTGTCCTATCTTATCATCAACTCCGGTTGTCCTATCTTATCATCAACTCCGGTTGTCCTATCTTATCATCAACTCCGGTTGTCCTATCTTATCATCAACTCCGGTTGTCCTATCTTATCATCAACTCCTGTTGTCCTATCTTATCATCAACTCATGTTGTCCTATCTTATCATCAACTCCTGTTGTCCTATCTTATCATCAACTCCTGTTGTCCTATCTTATCATCAACTCCTGTTGTCCTATCTTATCATCAACTCCTATTGTCCTATCTTATCATCAACTCCTATTGTCCTATCTTATCATCAACTCCTGTTGTACTTCTCTTGTGTTTCCCTCAGAGGTTGCGTATTGCTGCTCATATTGCACGGTTTTATTGATTTATACTTTTATTGATTTATGCTGTCATTGATTAATTGTTGTGTATAGCTTCTTCACAATCGTGTTTGTTGTCCTCCATATTTCGGAGTTATGAAATATTAATGACTTTACGAGTACATAATTTGTGCTCTCGAGTGAGCGAACTGACAAACGTTCTGTTAAACGGATTGACAACTGGGCTCGCAAACACGTGCTACATTATGCCCTTCTTGTCTCACATCCATTAAACTATATCCATTTATTTTCAAAGATACCCAAGAGGGCGAGCAGCACTTATTTCGTGGTCGAAATAGAAAAAAAATGACATTTGAGATTAATCAATTTTCTTATAATTTGACGTCTGCCGAGTATAAACATAACATAGTTAATAGTCAGAATAAATTATAAAAATGCTTATTTTGACTTTAAGATATTTCTCAAACTCGCAAAAATAAATTTAAATTCTGTCAAATTTTTTTCACAACAACTGTGACGTATAATGGAAATATAGCCTACAGTATCTGACAGCCCTGAAATCCCGTTAACGGTCTATGATTCGCTAGCAAAGCCAGACAACTTACAGCCTGCGTTTACTCATTTCTAATCCACGCCTCTTTTCCCTGAAACGTAATCAAACGGGAATGTTACCAACTTCCGCGACCTGCCAGTCATAACAGGGAGCGAAACCGGTCTGTTTACCTGAGTTTCTCACGCGAGCTGATCTGTCAATCATCAGATATCAGACAGATGCACGTGGAAAAACACCGGCTTTCTTTGAAGTGAGACGCGCGGGCAAAATATTTTTCCGAGACCCTGTGATGTTCGTACATGCGGGAAGGGGGGGGGGGGGGAGAGAGGAGACAACGCTGTGATCTCCAGAAACGGGGAAAATCTACAGAAACCCGTTACACGGTTTAAGTCTCGTTTGTCTATTAGCAACGCCGACCAAGAGACCGTGGAAAACCTTTAATCTGGGAAAGGTAGTTTCCTGAATTTCTGCTATGCACTAAGAGTGTGAAAATTAACATCGTCTAGAGATCATAATAACTTGATGTATATAAACTGTGGCTGTCTCAAACCAGTTATCAGTTGTTGCTCAGAATTTTGGATAGTCTAAACACGTAGTCTAGAACCATTTTGTGGAAGGTGTGTTAATAGCCTTCGTGGGGATTTCATTCGGATTTTCAGGTAATATAAATTTGTGCTTAAAAGTGTTAAAGTGTTAAGTTTTACCTTTAAATTCACTGTGTTTTTCTAGCTGTTAGAACCAGCGAAATATATAACGCGTAGCTATTTGTTTACCAGTTGTGCAGTTTAATGATAATTTACCACCTGCTCTATCACACAAGAAGATACGTTTTATTGACTAATTAATACACTAGACGCAACTGATAGTGAACCATAGAATTCACGTTTATTTTATTTTGTGTAATTTTATTAAGTGACTTATTTAATACGACGACCCACAGACGCCGACAATCTAATAGTTATTAATGACAGGCGATATTTGTTAAGTGCGCGTAGGGATAATTAATTAAATAATTGACATTGTGTGCTGATCGTTGACCGGAGCAGGAGTGGAAAGGCTGCATGCCTCAACCAAACCTGTACTCGCTAAGCGACGCGCGATAGAATAGGCTAGACACCGTGTGCCTTTTAAATTTAATCAGGACTGACGGAGGTGATGATATATATATATATATATATATATATATATATATATATATATATTTATATATATATATATATATATATATATATATATATATATATATATATATATATATATATATAGAGAGAGAGAGAGAGAGAGAGAGAGAGATAATAGTAGCATTTTGTTTTCCTAATGTTCCTCCATTCTAGCAGACCTGATCAAACGGCGACCAGCGGTTTATTTTGGTCTATTGTGGTCTATTTTGATCCTTTTTTTCATCTACTGATTGATTAATGTGGTCCTCTTCTTGGCATTACGCGTCCCCAAGTTCAGTTGTGAACAGGAGTTGCAAAAGAGACACATAAACATTAAATGATAAAGTTAACTGAACTTACAAATACCCAGATATTCATTCAATTTTATCAGCCCACTGTGGCGTAATACCAATAAAAGTTCTCCTGACTTTTGACAGTCGTATAAGTGGATTTTATCCAGAAGAGTTACGCTGTTTCAAAATCGGCAATCACTACAGAGCCAGCCGATAGGATTTACCATCACCATCATAAATAACAGTTTTAGCAACCAGATGTTTCTTTAGCATTGTGAACACTAGATCTCGGTTCTACATTAACTATTCGAGGTGACATTTGTTGATCCAGGAATACACCACCAAATTTGGCGTCCCCTCCTAAAAATCTTATTTGTTATAGAGGGTGGACTGGGGCCGACTTGGATAATACCCCTGACACTTTATATATTCAGGAACCATTGTAATTCCAACTGGATATCACCAGAATAGGGTAAGCGTGATTGATGTGGCCACGTATGACAGAGAGAGTGAATATTTTCTTAGTTACAGAAACTGTACCATCATTTATTTTCTTTGCTTAAGTATTGTTTCTTTACGGGATAGCATTTATTAGGAACTGTGTTCTTTTCTTTACTGTCTATTCTGTAACATAGTGCTAACCTTTGACCTTTGGGGTTATTAACTTGTTGGGTTCTTTCTTTCTCAATAAGGGGGAGAGCACATGTACTCTGATATTTTCTATGTATGAATTTTGATTTATTTGATCTTTCTTTAGATATTCGATGTTGTAAAGTTTAATGATAATAAACAAAACAAAAACTTACCTTTGTGTGTTGGTCAGACCCATACCCAATTTATCATAGTTTTTCACGTTTGTGTGTGTCTTGTTGTCACATAAGTGTGTGTGTGTGTGTTTAGTTAAACTTATATTTACATATATAGGGAGGTGCAAGATTGTCTTATCCTAAATTATAGATAGGCTGGACTAGAGAAACTACTCATTCCAGAGACAGATCTTCTCCTTAAATTATCCACTCGTGAAATCTATTTCTTACACCTTTACTTCTCACTTACTTATCACCATCTACTCTACTCTCTACTCAGGCGGGGCCATAAATATTTTCAAACCTATCTAAATTTACGACAACAACCAAGCTCACAAACCTACACATTATTCATCGTTAGATTCGTATTCTTCTTGTTGTTTGGATTTAAGTAGAATACAGCATTACAAACATTCATGCATCATTGTCGTGAAACATTCTAAATCCACATATATAAATTAAAAGGTAAATGTAAAGCCTAACACATAAATTCAATAAAAGGGAAAAAAGAATGGTAAAGAACAGTGCTGTCACAATGACTGTACGCGAGATCCCCCTTTTTCTGCTTCGTCTGCATGTTCTCACGCTTTCACGTTTACTAGTAAAGCCTACAGCAGCATACACGCGTTTCAACAAAACAATAAAACGTGTACTGTATTTCTTAGAAAACCTTGAGATAGACACACTGCGTAATGACCTAGATTAATATTCCATTAATTTCATTTTATACACTACGTTAACATAAACGAAAGGACAGATGGACTTAGGATAGATAGAGAGAGGGCTGAACGGAGGACGTATGCAACACTAACACGCGTCTCGCGATATAAAATTAATGCCACCCCCAACGCGAAAGGCATGAAGCACTAACTTTTGTTTTCAAATAGACAGTGATAAAAAACACTACCAATACACGGTTAGGTTTTAAAAAAACATGTTTAATGCTTATTAGGAAACATGACATTCTACTGTTTTATGTCTGAAATCCTGACATTAGTCTGACAGAACAGTCGAAAAGGCAGGACAGGTGGCGGTTCTAAATCGAAAAAAATAAAAAAATACACGACTATCCTAGGAAATGCATATTTTGAACGCAGCCACTTAGCTCCATTAAATTTATATATTTGGGTGCCTTAGGACTTGCTGACAAAGAATATGTTAGGTGTTAAGAAATTAGTTTAATAATTAACAAATTATAGCCATAATACTAGAGTGGTGCTGTCAGACAACACCAAATCATAATCGCACAGTGGCATGTTTTGAAACCACCATTTTACGGGAAATAGGCCACCATGTTAAATCCGATTTGATTGGAGGGAATGATATGTAAGGCTAAACATGATTAGTCGGATTGCAAATACTATTTTTGGTTGTTAGGGGAAACGTAGGAAGGATAAATTTTTTCAAAAGCTTTGTAAACATGGCCCTATTGGCTAGACCCGTTGATATAGTCATTTAGGAGCGTCTGTTCAGTGCCACATTTTAAAATAAACTTACTAAGAAACAGTGCGTTGAGATCCAGCTCCTATTTTTCTAAATAAAAGCCTGGGACAGAGGCAGATCGGAATTTGTGCCATAATTCATCGCCAGTCAACGTATTTGTTTATTATTTCCATGAATTGTGGTAAGATTGACATATTTGATATCTTTTTGATGAAAATTGAATGTGAATTGATAATTTATGTCTGTATATGTGTGTGGTTCAGTAGCAAACATGAGGCAAAGCCTAGATAGTGCTCCAACCTGAACAAAACTTGTCGGAGAGAAGTATAAATGCATGGGATCACCAAATAGTACACTGACACCTATCTTATTGACTAGAAGGAACTAATGCTGGAATTGCAGAGGCGTAGTAACCATTTAGGAGGAGAATACTGGTGTAAATTGTTTCAGATGAAGCTAGCAGTTGGCCTACCGCTCTGAACTCAGTGTTTGTTATGTATTGTGTTCAGTGTGGAAACAGATTATAAATTAGTTCTGAAGTAGGAGGTACAACCTTCTTGTTTCAGGGACCGTGGTCATAACTTATTGAAGCAGCACCTGGTCTGAGTTTTGCTGAATCCAGAGGCTGATAGCATACCCCTTGGTCCAGATAGCGACTAGTGAGGTGTCTCAAGAACACGGTGAAGCAAGCGAGCAGAGGAGTCTGTTTACTGCCGCCCTCACAGAAGATAAGATTCTGTGGCCAGAGCAGCTCAATTTTATGTGCCCCCTCTAAAACTGACAATATAGTAAATAAAGAGGGACAATAAATTGTTTCAATTGACAGGAACTGTGAACTTTTCCCAATACTATTTCCACCATAAGCAAACACTTGAAGTCATGATGACAAATAACCACCAAGCTTGAACAAGCCAGTATTACCTCATAGTACTACATCACAACTTACACACATATGATAATAATAATAAAATATGTCAATACAAAGATCATAACTATAAATTGTGTACATATAACTTGTAATTACATTTGATTGTGATTCCTGGTTCACTGTGTAGTTGAATCAGGATATCTATTATTGAAAGGAATTAATACATATATTTTTAAACTTTAACACTTGACTCATTTAAGATAGTCTTATAGAGTGTTTTATGTGTGTGAGTGTCACAGTGTTGTAAAGTGTTGTGGAATAAATTAAATTGTTTATCTGTCGGTTGTTGTTGTGACTTACACTTCATCATTATCATAACCCTAGACATTCAACGTAGTCATCACAATATTCCAGAATAATTCTGACTGAGATATAAATGTGGTAGCAAGTAAGGTCATCTGTAATACACCACACTTATTAGATACAGATACCTTCACAGCTGATCTCAGTCAGTACACTAAGTCCCCTATAAATATTTATATCATCCCACTTTACCACATATATTGGGGTCTCGCTCCCGGGATATTGAACTTTCTCCTATTATATATATTGGGAATAATAAAAATTTAAAAGGTATCCTTGGGTGAAAATAAATAAGGTTGAGCTCTCAGTGCCTGTGGTTGTCCTTGGATATTTAGTTAGAGATTGAGTTGTTTAGTTAGATATTGTTTACAATTGCCTGTTAGAAAATGGCGGACCTGGCCAAATTTCGATCTGCTGCTGTGCAGACTGCTAAAGAGTTAGGAATGGACGGGCAAGTTATGATTGCTTATGTCACTACTGAATGTGACAAATATATTGAACGTGAGGAAAGAAAATTTGAAGCCGAAAGAAAATTAGAATCTGAAAGATTAGAAAAAGAGGCTGAAAGAAAAATAGAGGCTGAAAAAGAAATTAAGAGGTTGCAGATTGAGGCTGAGGCTAAAGCATTGGAGGCAGATAGGGAGATTAAAAGGCTCCAGTTGGAAGAAAAAAAGGCAGAAAGGGAAGCCGAGGAAAGAAGACAGGCTGCAGAGAGGGAAGCAGAAAAGGAGGAGAAGAGATTACAAAGGGAACATGAGTTACGACTAAGGGAGTTTGAGTTTCAAGGCCATGCTCCTGAAAATGGTGCCAGTCCCTTTACCTCCGATGCCACTGCTAGTCAGGGAGCCTCAACCTCAGCTATGAACTTTCATTTAGATCATTTTGTTGAGAAAGAAGATGATATTGAGAGCTATCTAAATAGATATGAACTATTAGCTACCACGTATGGGTTAGAGAGAGAAAGGTGGAGCTTAAAGTTATCTCAAGGACTTCGTGGTGCAGCTTATGAAGTTTTTGCCAAAATGAGCAGAAATGATCAAGAAAATTATGACATGCTAAAGCAGGCTCTTTTGTTAAGATATGAAAAGAATGGTGAATTTTATAGAAAAAAATTTAGGAATGCTAAACTACTGTCAGGTGAAACCTATCACCAGTTCTCTGCACGGTTAGAGACATACTTGGAGAAATGGACTTCTCTGGGGAAAACCCAAGATCTTAAGGAAATGATCCTTATAGAACAAATAAGAGAGTCCATGGCTCCAGACCTGAGAAAGTTTCTCATGGAACAAGGTGCAGAGAGACTGGGTGAGTTACTAAATGTTGCAGAAAGGTATCAAGCAGCTCAGGCAGAGGTATCAGGTAATAAAAAGAAACAGGTAGAAAATTTTAAGGCACCACAGAACTTTAATAAATTTGATCCTAGAGATCATAACAAAGGTAAGCACCAGTTTGATAGGCCACGGTATGACAATAAAAATAAAACCCCACAATTCGATGAAAGGAAATTTGATGAAAGAAAATCTTTCAACCAAGGAAGGAGGTGGTGTAAAAATTGTCAGATGGACAATCATGACACTGACCGTTGTAGAAGGAAACCTGTGTATATGGCCACCCTTCAGGTCAGGTCGACCTCAAGAAAGGAGGAGGATATTATGATAGATACCACTCCAGAAGAGATGAGGAAGGCACAGGCTGGGGATAAGACCCTCAAGCCTTGTTTCAGGAAATTGTCAACTTGTCATACAACTCCAGGCAAGGGAGATTTTTACATGAAAAACAAGTTGATTTACAGGAAGGCCGGAACTAGATCCAATGGTCACGGACAGTTGGTTCTTCCAAAGGCATATAGGGCAGAATTAATAAGGAGCCTACATGTGAAAAAAGATGGGGACCATGAGAAAATAGGTACCATCATCCAAAAGGTGGCTCACAATTATTATTGGCCCAAGGCAAGGTGGGACATTGAGAATTTTGTAGAAAGGTGTAGCATAGCACATGAGGGAACACCCACAAGTGGGAACATTGATCAGGACCTGGACACGCCACGGGGCAAACGCAGGCCTGACACTGATAAGAAAAATAAATTTGATAAAGTGGACCAAGTGGAATGGGAAGCCCCTTTTCACGGACAAGCTTCAATTAACTGTTTTACAATGGCCACTATGCAGAGAGTGCAAAAAGATGTCTTACCCCAGGATAAGCCGAAAATCCCTCAATCGGACTTATGTAAACTGGAGGAAGAGGATGTAGAGAGGAAATCTCTCATCAAGAATTCTAAGTGGGAAGAAAGCCCCAAGAAAAGAATTGGTAGCGGTCGTTTTGTGCATGATAATTCTGGGAAGAAAAATCATCACTATAGAGCTTCGAGTGGAAGAGACCATACCGGTGCATGGACAAATAGGTCCACAAAATTAAAGGTCCATATGAAGCGCTGTTAAGAACGTGGACTGATGAAAAGGCAGAGGAAAATATTACATCCTCATACCAATATGTGAATGAGCTGACCACTCGTTTAAAAACTGGCTGGAAACTTGCCAATGAAAATTTGAGACAAGCCAGGAAAAAACATGCTGCCTATTACAACAGGAAAGCTAAAGACAGAGATTTGGCTGTGGGAGAGAAGGTACTGCTTCTTCTACCCGGTAGTCAGAATAAGTTACAAATTGGATGGCAAGGTCCATATACAGTTCTAGAGAAGGTGTCTAGAACAAATTATAAGATAGATAAGAAGGGGAAAGAAAAAATCTATCATGTGAATCTCCTGAAAAAATATTTGGAAAGAGAAAGTCAGGAAGAGACACACTTGTTGACCTTGTCCATTGCAATGGAGATGAAAAAGGAACCACTTTCATCATTTGAATATCCATTACATCCCTGTGAGACAGCGGCACAGGTGAAAATCAGTACACATTTAACGAAAAATCAGAAAGAGAGAGTGCAACAGGTTCTAGATAATCATACAGAGGTGTTAACGGACCGACTGGGGCATACAAACTTATTGGAATATGATATGAAACTGATAGACCCCACACCTGTCTGTATGAAACCCTATTCGATTCCTTTTGCTAAGGAGAAAGCTTTGAATGAAGAGATAGACTATTTGTTGAAGGAAGGAATTATTTCACACAGTGAATCTTCGTATAGTTCCAGTGTGGTGCTCTTAAGGAAACCCTCTGGAGAACATAGACTCTGTATAGATTACAGGAGACTGAATGCTATTACAGAAGGACAGGTGGATCCATTGCCGGATACAAATCAGCTGTTTGCCAGACTAAATAAAGCTAAATATTTCTCAAAAGTGGATCTGAGTAAAGGATACTATCGGATTCCAGTAAAGCCTGAGGTTAGACCATACCTAGCTTTTAGTACCTCAGAAGGACACTATGAGTTTAATAGATTGCCATTTGGATTGAAGAATGTGCCTAGTGTCTTCTCTAGAATGATGAGAAAATTGTTGGATCCTCTGAATTACCCATGCATCACAAATTTCATGGATGATATCCTTATAGCCACAGAAACATTTGAGGAACACATTGACTCTCTGAACATGCTGTTTAATCGACTTAGAGAAGCGAATTTAACAGCCCGACCAACCAAATGTTGCGTTGGATGTAAAGAATTAGAATCCTTGGGACACACAGTCCATCAGGGAAACATGACCCCTGACCCCAAGAATTTAGAGAAACTAAAGAAAGCCCCGAGACCACAAACCAAGAAAGACGTGAGATCCTTTGTCTCATTATGTGGTTTCTACCAAAAGTATATCAAAAACTTTAATTCCATATGTGCACCGTTAACTGATTTGACACGTAAAGGAAATCCAGATCGAATTACATGGACACCACAATGTGAATTAGCTTACCAGGAATTGAAGGAAAAGCTCACAAGCAAACCTATTTTGAAATTACCTGACTTAAGTCAAGAATTCATTGTAAGAACGGATGCCAGTAATATCGGGTTAGGTGCGACCCTGTTACAGAAATCAGATGCACTGGATGGGGAATTAAGCCCAGTGGCATATGCTAGCAGAAAGTTGAATAAAGCTGAAATCAGGTACTCAACTAGCGAAAAAGAATGTCTTGCAGTAATATGGGCGATAAAGAAATTCAATATTTATCTGTATGGGAAGGCATTCAAGTTGCAAACGGATCACAAACCCTTGTCGTTTCTAGCGCAGGCTAGACATGAAAATTCTAGGTTACTCAGATGGTCCCTACTTATGCAGCCATTTGAGTTTAGCATAGAGTATATTTCTGGAAAAACAAATCTGGGAGCGGATTTTTTAAGCCGCCATCCGTGTGATGAGAATCACCGTAAGCCCCAGAAATAATAATAAATTTCTCTGTGTGTATATAGAATTATAGACTGACATATAACGTCTGTTTTAAGAGGGGAGAATTTGTCGTGAAACATTCTAAATACACATATATAAATTAAAAGGTAAATGTAAAGCCTAACACATAAATTCAATAAAAGGGAAAGAAGAATGGTAAAGAACAGTGCTGTCACAATGACTGTACTCGAGATCCCCCTTTTTCTGCTTCGTCTGCATGTTCTCACGCTTTCACGTTTACTAGTAAAGCCTACAGCAGCATACACGCGTTTCAACAAAACAATTAGGATAGAAAAAGAGAGGGCTGAACGGAGGACGTATGCAACACTAACACGCGTCTCGCGATTAATATTAATGCCACCCCCAACGCGAAAGGCATGAAGCACTAACTTTTTTTCAAATAGACAGTGATAAAAAACACTACCAATGCACGGTTAGGTTTTAAAAAAACATGTTTAATGCTTATTAGGAAACATGACATTCTACTGTTTTATGTCTGAAATCCTGACATTAGTCTGACAGAACAGTCGAAAAGGCAGGACAGGTGGCGGTTCTAAATCGAAAAAAATAAAAAATACACGACTATTTTAGGAAATGCATATTTTGAACGCAGCCACTTAGCTCCATTAAATTTATATATTTGGGTGCCTTAGGACTTGCTGACAAAGAATATGTTAGGTGTTAAGAAATTAGTTTAATAATTAACAAATTATAGCCATAATACTAGAGTGGTGCTGTCAGACAACACCAAATCATAATCGCACAGTGGCATGTTTTGAAACCACCATTTTACGGGAAATAGGCCACCATGTTAAATCCGATTTGATTGGAGGGAATGATATGTAAGGCTAAACATGATTAGTCGGATTGCAAATACTATTTTTTGTTGTTAGGGGAAACGTAGGAAGGATAAATTTTTTCAAAAGCTTTGTAAACATGACCCTATTGGCTAGACCCGTTGATATAGTCATTTAGGAGCGTCTGTTCAGTGCCACATTTTAAAATAAACTTACTAAGAAACAGTGCGTTGAGATCCAGCTCCTATTTTTCTAAATAAAAGCCTGGGACAGAGGCAGATCGGAATTTGTGCCATAATTCATCGCCAGTCAACGTATTTGTTTATTATTTCCATGAATTGTGGTAAGATTGACATATTTGATATCTTTTTGATGAAAATTGAATGTGAATTGATAATTTATGTCTGTATATGTGTGTGGTTCAGTAGCAAACATGAGGCAAAGCCTAGATAGTGCTCCAACCTGAACAAAACTTGTCGGAGAGAAGTATAAATGCATGGGATCACCAAATAGTACACTGACACCTATCTTATTGACTAGAAGGAACTAATGCTGGAATTGCAGAGGCGTAGTAACCATTTAGGAGGAGAATACTGGTGTAAATCGTTTCAGATGAAGCTAGCAGTTGGCCTACCGCTCTGAACTCAGTGTTTGTTATGTATTGTGTTCAGTGTGGAAACAGATTATAAATTAGTTCTGAAGTAGGAGGTACAACCTTCTTGTTTCAGGGACCGTGGTCATAACTTATTGAAGCAGCACCTGGTCTGAGTTTTGCTGAATCCAGAGGCTGATAGCATACCCCTTGGTCCAGATAGCGACTAGTGAGGTGTCTCAAGAATACGGTGAAGCAAGCGAGCAGAGGAGTCTGTTTACTGCCGCCCTCACAGAAGATAAGATTCTGTGGCCAGAGCAGCTCAATTTTATGTGCCCCTCTAAAACTGACAATATAGTAAATAAAGAGGGACAATAAATTGTTTCAATTGACAGGAACTGTGAACTTTTCCCAATACTATTTCCACCATAAGCAAACACTTGAAGTCATGATGACAAATAACCACCAAGCTTGAACAAGCCAGTATTACCTCATAGTACTACATCACAACTTACACACATATGATAATAATAATAAAATATGTCAATACAAAGATCATAACTATAAATTGTGTACATATAACTTGTAATTACATTTGATTGTGATTCCTGGTTCACTGTGTAGTTGAATCAGGATATCTATTATTGAAAGGAATTAATACATATATTTTTAAACTTTAACACTTGACTCATTTAAGATAGTCTTATAGAGTGTTTTATGTGTGTGAGTGTCACAGTGTTGTAAAGTGTTGTGGAATAAATTAAATTGTTTATCTGTCGGTTGTTGTTGTGACTTACACTTCATCATTATCATAACCCTAGACATTCAACGTAGTCATCACAATATTCCAGAATAATTCTGACTGAGATATAAATGTGGTAGCAAGTAAGGTCATCTGTAATACACCACACTTATTAGATACAGATACCTTCACAGCTGATCTCAGTCAGTACACTAAGTCCCCTATAAATATTTATATCATCCCACTTTACCACAATCATGCTGACTAACACGAATGCAAACGGGTATGGTCGTCACAGAACATCACTGGCCGAAGAACACAAGACGTCGGGTAGAGGGTCCACATTATATCTTCTTCAACATTTATTTACTTCAGGAAAACATCTTCATGGTCAATGCATATACAAGGCATACATAGTAGTTAATCTTTCATCTGTCTCGTCTCAATCATTCAGTCGTGGCATTTTTTGCACCAGTGATGTGTATTCACATACCTTTTTGACAGTTAACTTCGCTTTAACTTACTCCTAGATATATTTGGTTTCTGTTTTGAATCATTACTTCACTTAGTACAAATGTATGCAGACTGTGACTCAGATTCTTTAGACTAATTGACTATTGACACTGTTACGTGATCAATTCTGGCCTTATTTCCGGTTCCATAACTTCTTTGATGTCGTGTATCAAATTTATTACCCAAAAAAAGAAATCAAATTATTTGATTTTTTTTTAACCCAACAGACAGTTAAAGAACGAATATTGATATGTTTTGTATTGTTGCCACAAAGGCTTATTGCCAGTACTTTTGGGGAAATATGTCTCTTTGTGGAAACTCATGTTTTTGCACGGTTTTTAACTTAAATTGAACGCTGCATATTTAATACGTCACCAGTTGTCAATGACGTAACGCGTTTGCACTAATTTATTCTAAAGGCTAATATTCGTGGCCTGTCGTTACTTCAAGTCGTCCTAGTAAGACGTGTTTTTTCAAGCTCCAAGAATTGCGGAGGAAGATATCTATTTAAGTGGCATAACTAACTTCGAAGGCCGCCGCTATGTTTTCTAAGATGGTCCTGAACTTATATAGAAGTTCCACCTCTTATTGAGAAAGATAAATCAAGTTATTG
The DNA here is from genome assembly GCA_024509875.1 of Oreohelix idahoensis. Taxonomy (NCBI): domain Eukaryota; kingdom Metazoa; phylum Mollusca; class Gastropoda; order Stylommatophora; family Oreohelicidae; genus Oreohelix; species Oreohelix idahoensis. The sequence goes on along the minus strand of JAMPIV010021149.1, from coordinate 16,925 downwards.
CAATATTCACGTCGTCTGGTCCACATTACTTTTGTGTTCATGGTAAAAGCAGTGCGCACTGCACGCTCTAACACAAAAGTAATGTGGACCAGACGACGTGAATATTACAATAACTTGATGTATATTACTCAATAAGAGGTGGAACTTCTATATAAGTTCAGGACCATCTCAGAAAATATAGTGGCGGCCTCCGAAATTAGTTATGCCACTTAAATAGATATCTTCCTCCGCAATTCTTGGAGCTTGAAAAAACACGTCTTACTAGGACGACTTGAAGTAACGAAAGGCCACGAATATTAGCCATTAGAATAAATTAGTGCAAACGCGTTACGTCATTGACAACTGGTGACGTATTAAATATGCAGCGTTCAATATAAGTTAAAAACCGTGCAAAAACATGAGTTACCACAAAGAGACATATTTCCTCAAAAGTACTCTCAATAAGCCTATGTGGCAACATTACAATCAATATTCGTTCTTTAACAATACCTCTGTCTGTTGGGTAAAAAAAAAATCAAATAATTTGATTTTATTTTGTAATATATTTGATACACGACATCAAAGAAGTTATGGAACCGGAAATATGGCCAGAATTGATCACATAACAGTGTCAACAGTCAACCAGTCTAAACAATCTGAGTCACAGCCTGCATGCATTCGTACTAATTGAAGTAATGATGCAAAACAGAAACCAAATATATCTAGGAGTAAGTTAAAGCGAAGTTAACTGTCAAAAAGGTATGTGAATACACATCACTGGTGCAGAAAATGTTCCACAAATCAGCAAGTGTTTATGAACACAGTTACAACTGCGAGCTTTGTCCACAGGAAATACAAATCAGTGTTGAATCCACTAAAGCCACCAAAACACTGGTATGTTCATGCAATGTTATTGTAAGCTAAAACTCAGAGAGTCATGTCAACAATGTGTGATCCGGGTATGCCGGTAGATTGAAGCTGGATTGTGACATGAATTATTACAAGAGATTAGTAACAAATTTACTGTACAGTTGAAACAAATCGAAGAGACTACGAACAGGTGATAACGTAGTGGGAGTGGATAAGCACAAAATCAACGAGACATTTCTAGGTAGGTTGCGCACAAATGCGTTGCGTGAACGAGTAAAGATATCAACATATGTGGGATCGAGCCTACGACTCGCGTTATCAGCACGAAATTGTGTGCTGGGTGAAAGTGATTTCGCAAAGAAAAAGAAAACGGGACAATTTTAAATCAGTGAGCAAGTAGTGAAGGAATGAAACGGTTCATCATACTGTATAAGCTGAGTATGATGATAACCAGCAAAACAGATAACCAGCGAAAACAGATATTGCTGTGCCAAGGTGTGAAATGTTGTCGACGTTCCCTCCGCTCAATTTCTTCTGGTGAGCAATCTTTGCTCCCGTGGATACGACCAACAGTTAAATCAGCAGCAGGATTCTTTAAAAGGCATACCTTAACCTTCCCTGAAATAAATGGTGTATGGATGTCAACAATTGCTGTGGGATAAAATTCAACAGTACCACCGAAAGTAAAACATTTTACAAAACCACCAATTGCACAGGAAGGATGTACAAGAGACTTTCTGATCCCAACAGTAGTAGATCCCGAGTCACAGAGCACAGACACTTGGGTATTATTCAACAACCCCCTGTGAAACAGCAGAGTGCCAGTGCCATCATGAGCTGACAAACCTGTAACAGCTGGTAATGGGTGACCACACTTCAATATCATAGTACTATCTGTCTGAAAAAGAATGAGACAATCTTGGCAATGTGAGGCAACCTCAGAATAAAAAGCACAACATGCAGATGATTGATTTATAACACCATTGTCCTGACTAATGACGGGTGCATCCCCAGTAAGTGCTGAACCAGCATTGTGATCTGGATGTGTAGTGGCACGAGATGTCCCTGGCGATCAAAAGAACCAACTTGATTTCTCTAGTTTTGTGAGGTATTACGGGGTGGGAAATTTGGATTGTTGGAACCATAATTATTCCAATTTCTATTAGAGGGATGAAAATTGTCCTGCCTTCTCCAATTTGAGTTTTGCTGTTGGTAAATGGTTCTAAACTGAGGTGACTGATTCCTAAATTGCTGTCTACCTTTGTTGAAACTTCCATCTCCGTTGAAATTTCCATTTCTGTTGAAATTTCCATTAGTGTACCTCCCTGGTACAAAGTTCCTATCAAGGCTATAAGATCTAGGTATGAACGTATTGTTGTTCCAGGTTGTGGCTGAAGCAACAGGTAAAGATTCTTTAATAATATTATTACCAACACAAGCACCAGGATATGCCGTGCAATATTGTCTGCCAATTTCTTCGAGTGAAAACAGGCTAGAAGGTTTGCGTTCATGCAAAAAGGACCAAGAGGACAAAACGTTATCCCTCAATAACAGATCCATAAGGCCATCATAGGTTTTATCAATACCTAAAAGTTGAACCCATCTGTTGAACGTCAAGCGTATGGCTGAAATGAACTCCGAGAAGTCCTTCCCAGTTTCAGGAGTCGTTGTTTTGAAACGCATAAGATACCCCTCTGCATCAAGTTGGTAACGTTTTAATAAGAGAGCCCTCGCAGCTTCATAATTATTCTGATAGGTTCATCCATTGTACAAAGAGATGGTAATGGTTCCCCATTCAAGAATTCCATGAGCCTAGCACACCATTGAGATTTGTCTAATTTATGTGCCTCACAGACACTTTCATAGCGGCTCAAGAAGCACGAAATGTCATCATAACCTGGTTTAAATATGGGTAAGCGAAATTTAGCACAACCATTATTTCTACCAGAGGAATTAGGAACATCTGAATTATCATTATGACTATTCTGACCTCTTAGTTGTAATTCTTCTAAATGAAGAAGCATCATTTCCTTTTCATGGGCCAATGTCAAAGTTTTTCTCTCCTCCATTTCCCTTTCATGGTGCATTTTCTCTCCTCCAATTCAATCATTTTCTTCTTCTCCTCCAAATCTTCAAGACGCCTTTTTTCAGCCTTCATCTCCTCTAATTCATCAAGATGCTTTTTCTCAGCTTTCTGTTTTTCTAATTCACACTTCTTCTCAGCTTTCTTTTCCTCCTCTTCTTGTTTTGCCTTTGCCAGTTCAGACATGGCAAAGTCTTTCAAAGCTTCACCCTTATATCCAAATGCTTTGCCTTGCTCGACAAAGTAATCCAAGGTAGCCATGTTAACTAATTATGTGACTCACTTAGTCGAATTATAATATAATGGCTTGTTGCTTTACAGTCTGATGTAAGCAAAGAATGTGGCAATAGTATATAGCAATAACAGCAATGCAAATTATTTAGTACTAATTCAGCGAAGAAGAAAAAAAATTATACTGCAAGAAAAAAATTAAATATAAAGCAATAGCATAGGACAAGAATATGGACAAACAGTGAAACACTAGCAGCAAGGAAAAAAATTCGAATGGGAAACAAAAGGGAAAACAGCAAATGGAACAATCTCACTGCTAAGAAAGACAACACAGGACCCAGACAAATTATAAACAGGTAAACTGAATAAAACAAGTGAAAGGCAGATTAGAAAAACAACACGAACAGAACTATCACAAAATTAAGGAAAATATCAAGAGACAACAATGCATTTACTAATGAACAGACGAAACTTCACAACTAACATGAACTATTATAAAAAAACAATCAGTGGTCGGAAACCTCGGTGAGATTGCTCAAACCGGAAATACCGCTAAAGGAAATTTACAAAATTTCCTACAGACACGTCCAATGTGCGGTCATCTTACAATGACATGTATTCGCTAACATTGGATCTCCACCCAACCTGCCCGTAAAGACATGAGAACATGATTAGCAATAACAAAAATAACAGGAAGGATTTACCAGCACATAGACTGGACACACATGCAAAAAGAACAGGCCACTTATCTGTAAAAACGCGATCCGCCAGATGCTAGTTCGTAGACGAATTCAGCGCTGCCTGTAGATCATGGTCCAATACAGACGTGTAGGTAATAACAGTACAGCAAACAATGGTTACCGAAAATCAATTGAAGACGCCAGCAAACTTGAATGAAGACTTCTGGAAGCGGACTTGAGGTGCAACAATCAGAGCAGAAAACATGGCGAAAGTCGACGGTTAGCAGGAAAGCCGGCAGTCATGCGCAGTTCATACATTATTTATGTAGATGAGGGTCAACGGTGAAATGTCATAAAAACGTACTGCAAAATCATGAATGGAAATGTTCTGCGAAATCGATCCAAACCACACTGGCCACCAAAATTTGTTACATGTGGTTTTCTGGTTGTTGTTTGGGTTTAAGTAGAATACAGCATTACACACGTTCATGCAACAATACAAAACATATCAATATTCGTTCTTTAACACCTTTGTTACCAACAGCTGGAAAAGGATCAGAGTTAAGTGATGGAAACAAGACGTGCTTAACAATGCGTTGCTTTAGTACTACCTTATTCCATCTCCATTTCTGCTTGTTTTGAGAAAAACGTGTTCACAGTTTTTGGGTTACTAATTGAAAAGACGGATATATCACATTCAAATGAAATTTTTCATGATGATCCACCCTGTTGACCGTAAAATATTGTGTAGGATGATATATTAAACTATTTTATGTCGGTTTATGACCTCAGGTCAGTTTTGGCCAATAGTGGAGATGGGATAAAGCGCCACGAAGGCGACTACAGGGATGGACATCATCGCCTATACCTCGAAGTATAGTACTTGATGTCAACTATTATAAACAAGGAACAACAGAAAAGAACAAGTGGTAATCTTCAGACTCCGCAGCGGCCACAACAGATTGAGGTACCATCTATTCAACAAGCTGTAGATAGGAACTACCGATCAGTGTAACTGTGGCACTGATAAAATGACTGCTGAACATCTGCTTCAAATTTGCCCCTTATATACAGAGAAAACAAAAATCATAGCAGAGTCGGAGAACAGACTAGCTTCAGATGATCTTTATTAGCCTCAGCTCATGCACCATCTTGGTCTACCCTGTTCAACCTAATTGTCTGTTATAATTAATGTATTTAGTGTACTTTTATTTTCACTTATATATGGGTTCCGCGAGAGGTCGCGACTGAAAAAAAAAAACTCGCTGGGCTATGTTAGCTCTCGCAGTGGAGGGCATAACCAAACAGCCTGGTATGGCAGTGCGCAATAGGACAGTGTACACACTTGCACATACCATATTTCATTAGCATCTTGTAGAGTAGAAATGTGTAGTAAGGCTTTTATGCCTACTTGGATAGGGTTAAAAAAATAATGTAGAAAATTTTTAAAAAAGGAAAAACTGAAGTCTCTTCTCGCTTCACTACTGGCTTGCAATAAAGTTTATATCCTTTGTGGGATTAGGGAACCATACAAATAAGAGTAGGCTAATAAGTTGTCCAATATAAATAGATCCACATAAAAATCATTCTCTGGTGAAAAGAGCATTGACAACTCTTATTGGATTATTATATTAACAACTTACTGATCACGTTAAGGTACCATGAAATGAAGATATAATAATTTTTATGCAGCCTGAGACGAACATTATTTAAATGGGTCGTCCAAGATTTTTTTAAAAAAATTGAGGAAGGCTGGTCTTGTCAGAGAATCAATACGGAGAATGGTGACACCTTTATGTGCCCCCCGCACCTACCCCCACCCCCGCTCACGTTCATTAACCTAATTAAGAAACCATATGAAAAAATATTAAATCCTGGATTTTCCACGAAGGACAACTTACAGAACTCTTTGAGATAAGACGTGGAGTGCAGCAGGGATGCCTCTTGTCCCCACGGCTCTTCATAATGGCTATAAATTGGATTATGATAACAACGGCATCAAAGACCAAAAATCGGTGGACTGTACGAAACAGCTCGGTGGTCCAGATTTCTGATGACTTGACTCTTCTGTCCTAAACCACAACCAGATGCAATACAAAAAGACTGTATTTTATGAAAGGTCACAGAAATTGGGTTTGAAAATACACAGATTATGATTTTAAAAATGCAAGAAATAATAGCTAGATTGCACTTGGGATATATCCCTACAGGATATAGACTCATACACATATATTGGCACCCACACAGACAATGTTACAAGAACAGCTAGTGGTATCAAGATAAGAATAATCATTGCCAATCATGTAAAAAGTGTAAATTTTGACTTTTTTAAAGAATTCTTCCTCTTATTCATAAACTTTTAATCAGCACCGTGAATAAGTTTAAAGAAGGCAGTGATCAGTCTGATGCTGTTGATATTTCCAGGAATGATACTGTTAATGGTCATACGTGCTTTCTCTGTTCCTCAGATTTTAGGCGCCTTTTTTTGGAGATATTCATCAGTCATTTCAGCAGTTGTTTTAAAGAATAGAAAAAGCAAAAAGAGCTTCATTGGATTCGAAAATATATGGACATCAGATGAAATCAAGCTCATCATGAAAACATGAATAGCTATCTCAAATGTCACATAAGTCCTAAGACAACACACATGACAACCAAGTAGTTACATACTTTAATAAATGAGTTCTCGTGCAGAATCAGCTGACTACAATTGTACAGGATCATTTATTTGGAACGTATAGAGAGAACCAAATAAATGCGCGCGGACATGGAGGTGAGGACCAGACACTGGTATTGGTGTAGGACGCATACTGAGGAAATTGTCTGATAGCATCACAAGGCAGATTTATTTTGGAATTCTAAAGGCAAAAGAAAAAGAGTTTGACTGAAAAACACACGTACAAGGGAATGTGAAGCAAACTGGTTTGGTTTTTAAGGACCGTCTTCATTGCACACGGACAACTCCATCAGTGCACACGGACAACTCCATCAGTGCACACGGACAACTGGATCAGTGCTCAGCATCTCCGCCCTAAGGATCACACAAGCAGGATCTCAGCACAGTGCACGAGCTCCGTAGCACCGGCGACGACCCAAATGTGTGTATGCAGGAATCACACATTTTATAAATATTTTTGAGGCGCGTAGGTTTCCTAGTTTTTAAATTTTGCCAGGACAACGGCCGTTTGGTCTGCCCTTTACGATTTCCGACTGCCTATTTCTTCGCCCTTATCCGAGAAAGCTAGGCATCCGATCTCACTACCCAGGAGATCAGGGGGGAGTATGACATCATTAAGAACCCTGGTTCTGAAAAAAAATTCAAATAATTATATTCCCTGTTGTGGGAGCGATCCCGGTACCTTCAGAATTAGAGGCCGGCGCCATACCTCTTAGCCACTCAAACCCTCAGACTGAAAGAGAGACAGACTGAAACGGGATAAGCAAGATGTGGAAGGACTTTGAACGAATGGCACAGAACAGGAAAGCTTGGCATGAACTTGCTGACGCCCTAAAATCTACCGGGATTTGAAATGCAGTAAATGATAGTCCAAAGAACACATGGACAAGAGAACGAGATAGTCATGAAAGGGATGCAGAAAACACGAAAATACTTTGAGCCGAAGGCATGGGACAGGTAGACTTATAGGTTTGTTGAAGAGATGATAGTTTTTAATGAAGGTGCACTTTTTGAAACAATCAGCAAGATAATTTTCTCTTCCTATTTGACTAGATTTTTGTAGGCACATAACGCGCCACTTTTTATGGACTTCCTCTATTACATTGTTTTTGTTTCAGTTCCATATTTTCTTTAGAATATTTTTAAACGTCAGCGTTCTCACATGATTATAATCAACAGCATTTGCTTCCGTTTGATGAAAAGAAAATTGGCTGAGTGTCATAAAATTAACCGTGATACAATGTTAAAATATCTCCAATGATACAGCGTAGGGATAAAAACTAATGCGTAAGCTACTAGAATACATGATCGCCCACGCCGCGGGTCACCACCCGCCATGGAATTTAAATTGTTAGACGTGGAGGCAAAACGTTTACCCTTGGAGCGGGATGAGAACGGAGATCAGAGGAAAAAATATGACTGAAACGTGCTTGAAACTAGCAAGGTTAAAAGGACGCAAATTGGTGGGGCAAGGAAAAATTCACGTCCCCAAGTTGACATAAGGTAAAGAAATCGACAAAAGGGACCTTAGCTATTATACGCCACAGTCATTTCTTGGACGCTTTTGCGATAACTTAGTCCGTTTATTTGAATGCAGTGATGAACGCATTATAGAAGATTCTAGAAAATATTTGAAAAGTAACTTTTTCTTAATAATAATGTTAGGAATATAAAACCTAGCTGGCCGGATGGCCCATCTTGAGCAGTGAAATAATATGCTTTCATTTATACAGACGGATAGATAATAAGAAAGATATTGACAAAAGACTGTGTTGTTCATATCAGCGAGCGTCTGCATTGAAACAAAAATGTCCCTAATTTTCAAAAACTGCAGTCTTGAGACTCAAAGCGCTAAAATCTAGTTGGTATGAAAGAGAGAGGATGGGCTGGAGAATTGTGGCTAAAAATAACTTTAAAGGCAAAATTGTGTAGGGGAAGGCAGAGTTGGTTCAAAAAACAAGTGTGTTTTTTTGTGAAACGCAAGTAGAGACGGACGGACCAACAGACAATAAGGCATACTTGACTGAGGTATGACTGAAATGACTTTTTAGTAGTAGGTTTGAATTTGAAAGGAAAAAAGGCAGTGATTGGCCATAGATGAATATGTTATCGGCGCTCAGACGCGCATTTTTGCCATTCGTTATAAGTTGTCCTAGTAGTAGACACAGTAAATAACATAGTGGTGTATTCCCAGAAGCAAATTGATATCTTTAGCGGGACGCCATACTAAAGCCAGCAGCTCAGCTGAGTTTTGCTAGCAATTAACTGTGTTCTATATTCATAATTCTGGTAAGACTGAAAGTATTTCTTTGTATATTTTAATATGTGTTTAATGTTTCGAGTGATTTGATACTGCCATATCAAAATCTATCCCTTACAACAAGTAAGGATTCGCTCTAGACCCCCCGCCCCAGTTCAGGGTCTAGAGATAAATAAAATACATAAACTCCAGTAAGGATTATGAAGGACAGATCAAGTGTTGAGATCAGTGAAAAATATCACCTATCCTATTCTATGGCAGAAAGCTAATGAACATATTTCAGAATATGTAGTCTGGGAGAACTTATCCTATGTGAAACCAGCTTGGTAAAATGTGTTGTATGGTCAAAAAGATCTGACCCGTCTATGTGGTGTTGTTGTTGTGTGTAGTGTTGTGTCCAGAAATGGGTTAGAGGATGGAATTCTGACACATGACCAATACTTTATTGCAGAGCTGTGAGTTTTTATTTGGCACCAATGTGGTGTCAAATGATGAGTTGAATCATACAAGAGTGGACCCGTGCAGTTTATATTTTGGCAGAGCAGCCTGATATTGCCCCCAAGCACGGAGAGGTGGGGCCACCAGATCTCAGCACCAGAGCTACACATTCAAGCTACGTGAGCGTCTGGTCTGCTGAGAATTCACCAACTCAACTTATTTTCTAACACACCCTTAAAATTTCCATCAAATAACTGGACAATGTGTAGTCGCCATAGACAGGGAGTGATGAGGCCACCCCAACAGCACATCCATTAAATGTTCTCCCAATTAGATTACAACTATAAACAGTAGTAATATTAACTAGTCTAGTAACATACATATGTACACACCTTGCATTTATTATGTCATATTCATGCATTTCTTTCATAATTGCAAAACCTTTCTTATGTTCTGGCCAAAATAAAACCTTGGTTCAGAACAAATAAATTTAAAGAAAATTACTATCCAAATTTTACACATCTCGAGTTAGTTCAGTGTGTTATAACATTTTATTACTATTATTAGACTTGTTAAATATCTGTGTGTGTGTATGTAAACCACCACAACACATTACCTATCAGTACCCTAGAATTTTAACGTAGCCACATTCATTAGTAAAAAAAGATAGGTGTGACGTCGTAGTGGTAGCAAGAAGGGCCTTCTGACAATTCACAGCTACATTTTATCTCAGGAGCCTTCACAGCTGACCTCATGCATCACACTTAGTAATATCACCATCATACAATACATCAATCCACTACACTGAGTTTAGAGTCTATAGTTAGATTGATATGAATAACACAAATAAAAGGCACGATAGAGTGATCTGGATTGATAGTGCCTGAGAAATTATGCTAGAGGGTATTGAAAAAATGACTATGCAGTTTCTTAGGGCCTGGGTAATGATGCAGTGAAGGAGTATATGAGAAATATGCAGTTAGAGTGGAACTAGTGACTACAATCAGACAAGCATCAGTGGATCAAGAGATGAGAAGAAGACGTTGAAGATGGATAGGGCACACATTGAGATAACATGTTAATAGCATTACCAGGCAGTCCCTGTTCTGAATTTACCCGGATAGGAGATTAGAGAAAGCCCAAATAACACGTGGAAAAGACAACTGGAGACAGGCATGAAAGGGATGAAGAGAACAGGGAAAGACTTTGAGCTGATGGCACGGGAAAGGAAGACTAGGCATAAGTTTGTTGAGGTCGTATGCTCCTTGTTGAGTTGAAAGGTTAATACACATGTAGTTAGGACGTTGTAGGCAAATGATGTGGTTATGCAATATTGGAGAAACATCCCGTAGACAGTTTCTGAGAAGTGAAGCGGTAACGGAGTTTCCGAGAGATGATGTAGTTAGGGATGATAAAGACGAAGAGTATCGAGTAATGGTTAACAAAGGATAGAAATTCAGTGAATGAAGCAGAGAGTAAAGGCCAAAGCAAGAGAGACGGAACATTAGTGTCAGATGGAGGAATAGATGATCTAGTATGAACTGACAGAGTGAAACTATTTTAGTTAACCGGAATGATGGAATAAGAAATAATGAAAGAATTGAGTAAAAAAAATAGAGATTCAAATGAAGCATAGATGTAAAAAGTTGTGCCTGAATTCATAAACAGTACTTTATTTTCCCACCAATTCATAACATATTTGTTTTCCTGTTTCAAAGATCTTTCACCCAGTTTATATTAATATTAAAAATTCACTGTACACATTGTCACGGGATTGCCTCCCATTGCTTTGCAGTAGTGGTCCACTAATGGTCACAACGCAAGCGTATCTAAAAGTAGGTCGTACAAGGTATCTATCTTCGCGCAAGATTACTCTTGGCAAAGATGTAGAAAGATGATAAATGGTGCCTCTAACTTAGGGGAGCCTTCACAAGATATTCCCAGACGTCAAGAACAAACGCTGCTTAAGGGCTGAGCAAATTTGTTAACTTATTATCTGATCTGTCGCCTTTTGTGAAGGGGTTATGCAATGATTCTGGCTCGTTCAAGCCCCCACCCCCCCCCCCCCCCCCCCCCCCCCCCCCCCCCCCCCCCCCCCCCCCCCCCCCCCCCCCCCCCCCCCCCCCCCCCCCCCCCCCCCCCCCCCCCCCCCCCCCCCCCCCCCCCCCCCCCCCCCCCCCCCCCCCCCCCCCCCCCCCCCCCCCCCCCCCCCTCCCCCCCCCCCCCCCCCCCCCTCCCCCCCCCCCCCCCCCCCCCGTTGGAGTAATCTAACGAATGCCCTCTTAGCCCTCTTATAAGTAATGGCTCTATATTTATATATATATATATATATATATATATATATATATATATATATATATATATATATATATATATATATATATATATATATATATATATATATATATATATATATGTATGTATGTACATATATATACGATATATATACGATATATATATATATATATATATATATATATATATATATATATATATATATCTATATATATATATATATATATATATATATATATATATATATATATATATATATATCGTATATATATGTATTTATCAAGAGAGACGGGAGCCGCGCTGGTGTAATGGCTTCGGCGTTGTACTGGCGACCAGGTGTTCATGGTTCAAACCCGGGCGTCGGCGTTTGAAGAAATGTTTACGGCCGGAAATTTGACTGAATAGCCTGAACGGCTCCTGTGATAAACCCTCTGTGGATGGGAAGGAGCGAAGCTCCTGACCGGGTTGGAAGGAAAGTCCTCAGGTTCCCCAGCCTCGCAATGATATGTCATTGGGCCGAAGGGCTGAAAGCCCAAGTGCCGCTGGTTAAGAAAAAAAAAAAAAATCAAGAGAGACTGGCTCATACGTTTGCTTTCGTACATATAAACTGGACCAACAAGTATTGTTTAGAGTAAAATAACATACAACAAATTTAATAGTCAATTAGTTCAACAAGTTAAAATGAGGATTAAATGGGATGAAAGTTATATTAAATGTTTCCTCATTGAGGTTTTGGTAGGGCGTTAATAATGTCCGCATTTTTGCTGTAGCCTGTTACACACAACTTAGCTCCATACGGGTCCTGCAGCTGCGGTTTCCGTCACTTCTTTTTGGTGATGATTACACTTCTTCACATAATTCGTCCACTGTAGGCGGTTGGTGGTGATACTCTCCTCTCACATTAGGGGCGTAGGAACTTCAGTACTTAAGTCTGATGTCTTGTAACCATGAACCCAAAATTTTGGGAATACACACTTCTCCTGGCACATATTTAGAATGGACACACAGCCCTTTAGTTAGATGCTGTTCGAATCACTTAGGTCTGGAAATATAAGTTAATTCCTCTGACGGCTGGTGTTCTGCAAATTCCTGGCCTGGGAAAACTGTTTATATAATTCCTCTTATGACTTGGTCTGGGAAATATGAGTTAATTCCTCTGACGGCTGGTGTTCTGCGAATTCCTGGCCTGGGAAAACTGTTGGTATAATTCCTCTTATGACTGGGTCTGGGAAATATGAGTTAATTCCTCTCACGGCTGGTGTTCTATGAATCCTGCATGGGAAAACTTTTGTTAAAATTCCTCTATGACTCCTTGTGATAAAATTCCCAAGTTTCCAGTCTTGTATTAAAATGGCGGGTTTACTTGTGAATTCCAAAGTTCCCCAATACTCGATCTGGTACTTATAGTTGTGGAATTATAAGTCCTATCCTCTTTCCTCTGGCTTTTTTCGGAGGTGCTTCGTTAATGCTGCGATGCAGTCTGTCTGTTCTATCTGATTTCTACAATATATCTCACAATCCTTAGTTTCAAATTCCATCTGTGTTTTTGCCGAATATTCCAATCAAATCATTATAGATTGTGGCGATCCAATAAAATCCATCTAGCACAGTTTGGGTGGGGAAGTTTATCATTAATCATCCCACGCCTATTTGAAAATACTAAATTTATTATATACGCGTGGCCTCTTACAACAGTGATGTCATATGTTACATAAGACTCCCGGCGCACCTCTGTCTATCACAATATTGTGACCGTGTTTTGATGGCGTAATTTTTTCCGCCCAGATGTCTATCCCGACAGATTATCTAATTATCCCTTTTATCTGCGTGCCTCCGCCAGACAGATGTCTGGTCAGACAGTGTTGTCTTCTTTCATCGTACGCACGATACAAGCTTGTGTCAACATCAACAGCTTTCCAATGGGGTCAAATGTTTGACGGACACGTTTCCACAGGTGATCAGACAGATTCAAAGAGATAAGCGGGTGACCGGTCTGACGACTGGGTATTGTTATGAGAATACCACACTTCAGCTGGCGGAACGTAAATACGTCTGAGGAGTGGTAAACCAGATAAAGACAGTCCTATAGCAAATACTTCCGTATCAAATACTGTCATAGGAGAGTGGCGTGTTAGAGACTTAAACATGCTATGTCCAGCATAAAGAGTAAAATGAATGAAAGGGCAAAATGAAATGCCAAATAACAAGCGAATAATGAGAGGAAGAGAAAAATGAATAAAAAGGAATACAGCCGGAGTGCTGAAGGTGTGAGAGATCACACAAAAGAGCATGTTCAGACGTTTTGTCACACACATTTTTATTCTTTTTTTTTTATCGAGTCGAAACAATACAATGTAAATGTTTTACACTTTTCTTCACGTATCATGCCAAATGGCGCAGATGACCACGACTCTTCACAACCACTTGCACCCAGTGTTGTTTATCAATTGTTATGTTGATTTTTTTCTAAGCCGTAATGTCAGACTGTCCAGTATAAATTCTTTTTATCGGCATCTGGCTCTTTTTCCTTCCACGTTTCTTGTTTTTACAATATATTAAAATTGTCCTCTTCTCCTTACATGCCCAGAGAACATGTTTTTGCTCCCGCAAACAAAATAAGCTTCTTTTGCGCACCTGTTTCCTTCATGACATAATCATTATTCTTCTCACCTGGCCATTGAATTCTTAACATTCTGATATAAAACCACATCTATCTCTATGGCCTCATTTAATTTTGCTGCTTGTCTATAATTGTCCATGGCTCACTTCCATACGTCAGAATATATTTCATTAAGCTCCAGTATATAGCATTTTACATAATCCTAATACATTTACATTCATTCAGTCTGTTTCCATGTTTTTGTTTACTTAATTTGTCATCCAAAATTCCAAGTTCTTATAGTCAGTTTATCTTAAATTCGACTTATGCTTACAACACCTTTATGACGGTCTGGTATCACTTGTAGCACATGATATCCCGACAAGAAACCCCTTAAACGTCGTTCTATTTTGTATGAAATTACTTATTTTCATGACTGGACAAGGGGATGATAGGATGTTGGCTTCCCTTGCCTTCCGGGAATATATTTGACGGTAATTTTTTTTTTCGAAAACAGTGGTTCCTAATGATATCATACTCCTCCTCCCCCCCCCCCCCCCCCCTTCCCCCGCCCCGAACTCGTGGGCAGTGACATCGGATGCCTAGCTTTCACGGATTAGGGCGAAAAAAGGAGATCCCGTGGGCAAGTTACGCACGTTAAAAATCCCCTGGTAGTTAGAAATCGTAAAGAGTAGACTATACGGCCGCTGCCCCCGGGCAAAATTTTTAAATGAGGAAACCCCACCACAAAAATATTTATAGAACGTGTGAATACTGTATACACGCGTTGGGATCCTCGGCCGTAATACGAAGTTCGTGCACTGTGCTGAGATCTTACTTGTGTGATCTAGGAGTGGAAATTGAAACACTTATGGAGTCTGTATGCAATGAAGATGGTCCTTAAAACCAACTAAACACGCCTTTCATCTGTCTGTGTCCGGGAGTCTCCACGCCATTCATCTGTCTGTGTCCGGCGCCATTCATCTGTCTGTGTCCGGGAGTCTCCACGCCTTTCATCTGTCTGTGTCCGGGAGTCTCCGACAGCATAGGATTAAATAAATGAAACCCACAAGGTAAACAAATCAACTTCATGTCTGTGTCCGGGAGTCTCCGACAGCATAGGATTAAATAAATGAAACCCACAAGGTAAACAAATCAACTTCATGCCTCTGGGGGTCGGTCATGCTTTTGTATTTTTTTTAAATACATTGTTGCCTCGTTTTTGGTGACGAGCGCTGGGTTCAACCTAGACACAAGTCCGTTGGTTATATAAGGGCGCATGTCCAAATAGAAAAGACCTTGCGGTTTGTTTCAGTTGGGTCGGTCATGTTCCATCTTCAGTACACACATCAATCAGCCAATAGCACACTTTCCCATAGTTGTGTCCCCCTTTCCCATACGTGTGTTGTTTTATTCCGATGACCCTGTTCGTGTTAAGCTGGATTATTTTAATGAATTATGTACAGTTATTGACTGGAAATATCACCATGGTGACAACAAGCCAGATATCGCATTTCTGCTTGCTGACAAAAATAGATGACTTTATGTGTTACTGTTTTATTGTATACCAGTTCTTTTACTTAATCTTTGTGTTCTTTGTTTTACACTTACAGTGTTTTTATTACAGTGTTTTGTTCTTTCACTATTTCAGATTTCTATTCTTGTTAACTCCTTTACATTCCGTTTACTAGACTTCTATACTTTACCATGACCAGAATTTAATATTCTTTCGTTTGATCATATGCGGCACTAACACTATCTCTTAAATTCTTTAGAATACACGGAAAATTTCACATGTATTCTTTCGTTGATTTGGGCCTTTTTGTACTACTACTGTGTCTTGTAGCATCCGATTGGCTGAGTGGTTAAAGCAGGAAAGGTACCGAGTTCGAAATACGGCGGAGTCACGCTCCAGTATACTCAGCGGTGAATAGGTCCCTGGCTCTCCTCTTGAGTCAGGGAAGACAAAGGCAGCGAGACAGGGAACTGGTGACCCCGTCTCTCGAAGCTAGACCTAGTACAGTGGAGTCTCTAACACTTCACTCCCCTAAGGCAGAATCAGCTATGAGACTATCTCTACCTTATACTGAGGAAATCGTCAGAGGCGGCTAATATGAGGTTGTAACATGGCACCGGCTACTTCATCATGTAAAATTGTTATGGAAACCACTGCTCCAGGGGCTCACGAATGCTTTGATGAGGTCTTCTTACAGGGGAGCGCGACGGCTGCAATAGTGGCCCCCATGCTCTACAAGGAGCGATAAATGAGATGATGACGATGATGATGCTGATGATGATGACAATAAGTAGGCCGTATCTTATTTCTTTCTCCCTAAATATAGATTTTAGACTCGTTAGTTCGGTAGTTTTTTTTATAACTTTTTTGTTGTACAATTACTATATTTTAGTTGCGAAATACAGCTTCAGCATTGCTGCAATCTCTTGTGGAACATGATACATTTCTAGGGCCTGCCACAACATCTGGTGTGGAACGGATCCATAAAGCATTTGCTAGATCCAACCAGATTACATGGAGGTTTGTTCTGTCAGACTTTGCCTTTTGAATTGCTTCCCAGATCATTGTGGCGTGATCTAGACATCCTGGTGTACCTGGGATACCTCCTTTCTGAATGGTAGTGTCAATGTACCCATTTGCCAGGAGGTATGTAGTGAGTCTTTTCGCCATTACTGAGAAGAATATCTTCCCTTCCACATTAAGTAGTGAGATTGGCCTGAACTGACTGATGTCTGTGGAATTTTGTTCCTTCGGGATGTAGACTCCGTTCGCCTTTCTCCATTCATTGCTTACAAGC
>JAMPIV010021147.1:0-184520 GCA_024509875.1 Oreohelix idahoensis | reverse complement strand
GTAAACTTATGCTCCGAGGGCAAACAGTTGTAACTTTATGCTCCCAGAGGGCCAAACAATTGTACTTTATGCTCACCGAGGGCCAACAGTTGTAACTTTATACTCCACAGAGGGCAACACAGTTGTAGCTTTTATGCTCCTAGAGGCCGAACAGTTTTTCTTTATTGCGCCTCAGCGGCCAACAATGTAGCTTTATGCTCCTTAGAGGCCCCCACCCCCACCGCCCCCCCCCCCCCACCCCCACACAATATAACCACAAACTCACACAACCCCTCCCAACCCACCCTAAAACCAAACAAACAACCCAAAAAGCACAACACCCACCCAACACCACCCACACACCCAACCAGTCATATCTTACTACACCACAGAGGGCAAAAATGTACCATTATGCTACACTTACAATCCACCAGTTTACCTTCATACCTCCACAAATCCACCCAACTGTACCTTTACCCATACGATTACACCCATCAGGTGTAGCTTTAACCCCCAAAGGCCAACAGTTCAAAACTTTATCACCACACATCCCCAACAGTTTAACTTTATGCTCCACAGAGCCAAAAGTTTTAATTTTACCATCTCCACAGACCTCCTAACAAAAAACCCTAACTCCCTCATAGCTCCACAGAGGCCAACAGTTGTAAAATTATGCTTCCACCAGAGGCCAACAGTTGTAACTTTATGCTCCACAGAGCCAACATTTGTACTTTAAATGCTCCACAGAGCGCCAACATTTGTAACTTTATGCTCCACATGAGGCAACAGTTGTAATTTATGCTCTCACAGGGGCCAACAGTTGTAGCTTTACTCCACAGAGGGCAACAGTTTGTAACTTTATGCTCCAGGGACAACAGTTATAGGCCCACAGAGGGAACATTGTCTAACCTTTATGCTTTGGGAGGGTCTTAGAGCCAACAGTTGTAACTTTATGCTCCTTAGAGGCCAACACAGTTGTAAGCTTTAGCTCCACAGAGGCCGAACAGATTTGTAACTTTATACTCCACTCGAGGGCAATAGTTGTAACTTTATGCTCCTTATAGGCCAACAGTTTGTAGCTTTTGGCTCCTTAAGCACAGTTGTAAAGCTTTATGCTCCTTAGAGGCCAACAGTTGGAGCTTTTATGCTCCACAGAGGCCCAACAGTTGTACTTTTTTAATACTCCACAGAGGCAATAAGTTTTAACTTATTTTGCTTCTTAAGGCCAACAGTTTAGTAGCTTTATGCTCCACAGAGGGCAACAGTTTGTAACTTTATGCTCCCTTAGAGGGCCAACAGTTGTGGGCTTTATGCTCCACAGAGGGCAAACATATTTATGCTTTAATGCACCTTAGAGGCAACAGTTGGTAACTTTATGCTCCTCAGAGGCCAACATTTGTAGCTTTATGCTCCTCGTGGAGGACGACGATAGGCAACAGTTGTAACTTAATACTCCACTTTAAGGGGCAACAGTTGTAACTTATGCTCCTTAGAGGCAACAGATTGTAGCTTTATGTCCAACAGAGGCCAACAGTTTTGTAGCTTTATGCTCCACAGAGGCCAACAGTTGTAAGCTTTATCTCCACAGAACCAACAGTATGTAACTTTATGCCCTTAAGGCATCCACAGTTGTAACTTTAGGCTCCACATACACAACAGTTGTAGCTTTTATTGCTCCACAGAGGCCAACAGTTGTAACTTTATCTCCACAAGTATCGCGCGCTTAGAGGCGTTTATCTCCTAAACAACTGTTGTAGCTTTTTTTCTCCTCAGAGGCCAACAGTTGTAACTTATTTCATCCTTAAGCCAACAGTTGTAACTTTATGCTCCGTAGAGAGCCAACAGTTGTAACTTTATGGCTCCTCAGAGGCCAACAGTTGTAGCTTTATGCTCCACAGAGGCAACAGTTGTAAGCATTTATCTTTGGGGTGCTAGCTCACTTAGAGGCCAACAGTTGTAACGGTATTTGCTCCTTACAGAGCCAACAGTTTTAACTTTATGCTCCTTAGAGCCAACATTTGTAACTTTATGCTCCTTAAGGCACTTTATTGTCCTTAAAACATTTAACTTTATGCTCCTTAGAGCCAACAGTTGTAACTTTATGCTCCTCAGAGGCCAACAGTTGGTAACTTGAATATGCTCCACAGAGGCCAACAGTTGTAACATTATGCTCCTTAGAGGCCAACAAGTTGTAACTTTATATGCTCCTTCAATACATGGCCAACAGTTTGTAACTTTATGCTCCTCAGAGGCAACAGTTGTAGCTTTATGCTCCACAGAGGCCAACACATTGTAACTTTAAATGCTCCACAGAGGCCAACAGTGTTAGCTTATGCTCCACAGAGGCCAACAATTGTAGCTTTATGCTCCACAAGAGGGCAACATTGTAGCAATAACTCCTAGAGGGCCAACAGTTGTAAACTTTATGCTCAACAGAGGCCCCCCAACAGTTTTGTAACTTTTAAAAATGCTCCTCAGAGGCCAACAGTTGTAAACATGGTGTATGCTCCTTAGAGAGCCAAAGAGAAGCAAGTTGTATCTTTTATGCTCCACAGAGGCCAACAGTTGTAGGCTTTATGCTCCACAGAGTCGCCAACAGTTGTAAACTTTATGCTCCACAGAGGCCAACAGTTGTATAGCTTTATGCTCCACAGAGCCAACACGTTGTAGCTTTATGCTCCAATTGTGCTTTGGTAGGTTTTCTCCACAGAGGCCAACAGTTGTAGCTTTATGCTCCACAGAGGCCAAACAGTTGTAACTTTTATGCTCCACAGAGCCAACAATTATAGCTTTATGCTCCACAGAGGCCAACAGTTGTAACTTTAATACTCCATCAGAGGCCAACAGTTTGTAACTTTATGCTCCACAGAGGCCTAACTGTTGTAACTTTTTACTCCTCAGAGGCCAACAGTTGTTAACTTTATGCTCCTCAGAGGCCAACAGTTGTAGCTTTATGCTCCACAGAGGGCCAACAGGTTGTAACTTTTTATGTAAGCTCTATGCACAGAGGGGCAACAATATAGCTTTATTCTCCACAGAGGCCAACAGTTGTAACTTTATGCTCCACAGAGGCCAACAGATGTAACTTTAATGCTCCTTAGAGGCCAACAGTTGTAACTTTATAATCCACAAGGGCAACAGTTGTAACTTTATATACTCCACAGAGGGCAACATTGGAACTTTATACTCCACAGAGGGCAATGGCAGTTTGTAACTTTATGCTCCTTAGAGGGCAACATTGTACTTTATGCTCCACAGAGGGCAACAGTTTTGTAAACTTTTATTACACTCACAGAGGGCAACAGTTGTAACTTTTAATGCTCCTTAGAGGCCAACAATTGTAGCTTTAATGCTCCACGAGGCAACAGTTTGCAACTTTATGCTCCACAGAGGCCAACATTTGTAGCTTTATGCTCCACAGAGGGCAACAGTTGTAACTTTATGCTCCTTAGAGGGCAACAGTTTATCTTTAATGCTCCAACAGAGGGCAACAGTTGTAACTTTAATGCTCCGCTAGTGGTTATGAGGCAACAGTTGTAACTTTATGCTCCTTAGAGGGCAACAGTTTCGTAACTTTAAGCTCCACAGAGGGCACAGTTGTAATTCGTTTATGCTCCACAGAGGGCAACAGTTTTGTAACTTTAATGCTCCTTAGATAGGCAACAGTTGTAACTTTATGCTCCTGAGAGGGCAACAGTTGTAACTTTAATGCTCCTTAGAGGCAACAGATGTAACTTTTATGCTCCTTAGAGGCGCAACAGTTGTAACTTTATGCTCCACAGAGGGCAACAGTTGTAACTTTATGCTCCCCACAGAGGCCAACATTCTGTAGCTTTACTTGCTCCACAAGGCAAACAGTTTTTAACTTTATTGCTCCTTAAGGGCAACAGTTGTAACTTTAAGCTCCTTAGAGGGGCAACATTGTAACTTTATGAGCTCCACAGAGGGCAACAGTTTAACTTTATGCTCCTTAGAGGCCAACAGTTGTAGCTTTATGGCTCCACAGAGGGCACATTGTAGCTTTATGCTCCTTAGAGCCAACAGTTTAACTTAATGCTCCTTAGAGCCAACAGTTGTAGCTTTAAATGCTCCACACGAGGGCAACAGTTGTAACTTTATGCTCCTTAGAGGCCAACATTGTAGCTTTATGCTCACACAGGGCAACATTTTGTAACTTTATGACTCCTTTGGAGGCCAACAGTTGTAGCTTTATGCTCCACAGAAGGCAACAGTTGTAACTTTATGCTCCTTAGAGGCCAACAGTTGTAGCTTTATGCTCCACAGAGGGCAACATTGTAACTTTATGCTCCTTAGAGGCCAACAGTTTGTAGCTTTATGCTCCACAGAGGCCAACATTGTAGCTTTATGCTCCACAGAGGCAACAAGTTGTAACTTTATACTCCACAGGAGGCCAACAGTTGTAGCTTTATGCTCCACAGAGGCCAACAGTTGTAGCTTTATGCTCCACAGAGGGACAACAGTTGTAACTTTATACTCCATAGAGGCCAACAATTGTAAGCTTTATGCTCCACAGAGGGCAACAGTTGTAACTTTATAACTCCACAGAGGCCAACAGTTGTAGCTTTATGCTCCACAGAGCAAACAAGTAGTAAACTTAATTATGCTCCACAGAGGGCAACAGTTGTAACTTTATACTCCACAGTAGGCCAACAGTTGTAGCTTTATGCTCCACAGAGGCAACAGTTGTAGCTTTATGCTCCACAGAGGGCAACAGTTGTAACTTTATACTCCACAGAGCCAACAATTGTACTTTATGCTCCACAGAGGGCAACAGTTGTATAGCTTTATATTCCACAAAGGCAACAGTTGTAGCTTTATACTCCACAGAGGCCAACAGTTGTAGCTTTAAAAAGCTCCACAAGGGCAACAGTTGTAACTTTAATACTCCACAGAGGCCAACAGTTGTAGCTTTATGCTTCCACAAGGCCAACAGTTGTAGCTTTATGCTCCACAGAGGGCAACAGTTGTAACTTTATACTCCACAGAGGCCAACAATTGTAGCTTTATTAGCTCCACAGAGGGGCAACAGTTGTAACTTTATACTCCCACAGAGGCCAACAGTTTGTAGCTTTATGCTCCACATAGGCCAACAGTTGTAGCTTTATGCTCCACAGAGAGCAACAGTTGTAACTTTATACTCCACAGAGCCAAACAGTTGTAAAAAAAAGCTTTATGCTCCACAGAGGCCAACAGTTGTAGCTTTATGCTCCACAGAGGGCAACAGTTGTAACTTTTATGCTCCACAGAGGCCCAACAGTTGTAGCTTTATGCTCCACAGAGGGCAACAGTTTGTAACTTTATGCTTCCTTAGAGGGGCAACAGTTGTAACTTTATGCTCACTTAGAGGGCAACAGTTTGTAACTTTATGCTCCACAGAGGGGCAACAGTTGTAACTTTATGCTCCTTAGAGGCCCCCAACAGTTGTAGCTTTATGCTCCAACAGAGGCAAACAGTTGTAACTTTATGCTCCTTAAGGCCAACAGTTGTTAGCTTTATGCCCACAGAGGGCAACAGTTTGTAACTTTATGCTCCTTAGAGGCCAACCTGTTGTAGCTTTTATGCTCCACAGAGGCAACATTGTAACTTTATGCTCCTTAGAGGCCAACAGTTGTAGCTTTATGCTCCACAGAGGCAACA
This sequence comes from Oreohelix idahoensis, assembly GCA_024509875.1. Lineage (NCBI taxonomy): Eukaryota > Metazoa > Mollusca > Gastropoda > Stylommatophora > Oreohelicidae > Oreohelix > Oreohelix idahoensis. The sequence continues at coordinate 178,883 of JAMPIV010021147.1, read as the reverse complement.
GTTGTAACTTTATGCTCCTTAGAGGCCAAACAGTTGTATGCTTTAATGCTTCCACAGAGGCCAACAGTTGTAGCTTTTATGCTCCACAGAGGGCAACAGTTGTAACTTTATACTCCACAGAGGCCAACAGTTGTAGCTGTTATGCTCCACAGAGGCCAACAGTTGTAGCTTTAAAAGCTCCACAGAGGGCAACAGTTGTAACTTTATACTCCACACAGGAGTGCCGAACAATTGTAGCTTTATGCTCCACAGAGGGCAACAGTTGTAACTTTATTACTCCACAGAGGCCAACAGTTGTAGCTTTATGCTCCACAGGAGGCCAACAGTTGTAGCTTTATGCTCCACAGAGGCAAACAAGTTGTAACTTTATACTCCACAGAGGCACAACAGTTGTAGCTTTATACTCCACAGAGGCAACAGTTGTAGCTTTATGCTCCTTGAGGCCAACAGTTGTAACTTGTCAAAAAGCTGTGAAAACCTACAGTTTTTCATTGTTTCACTCATGTGCACAGCATGGTTCAAGCTGGTGTGTGATGTCAGTGGCATCGTGTTCCATGTTCTTACACAATACACTAGAACAAACTGATTAAGTGCCAGAGCATAATTAAAACTTTCTAGCATGGTGCAGTCAGCTGTGTTCAATACAGCAAAACAGCCACATGTGCATCTACGGTTCTTTGTTGTGATTTTAATTTCAGTGTGAAAATGTCAAAAGAGCCACAGAGCTACTCATATGGGTAACAGTAAGAAGAAGGAAAGGAAGCATCTCTCATTACTGACAGGCAACTGTATCACCATTGGTGGGCAAGAGACATCGCTATGTGCAGAGTTGATACCTGCTGCTCCAGCAATTTTCTTCCATCTAGACAACAAGCAACAGCTGCCTACCAACAAGATGTGCCCTTGGTCAGAAAGGAAGGGTTGAAAATGACATTAGCATTCTGACTGCTAACCCACACCATTCTTGTGGTGTAAAGCATTCTTCGAGACCTGTCCAGCCGTGCTAGGGCGTTAACTCTTTGATTCCATAATTATTTTCCACCTTAATGCCGGAATTATTTCTTGAAGAATTCTAAACATTGCAGGGTACCATCTACTACCGTAAATTGTATGTATATCTTTTCTGTGAACATGCATGTATTATATATCAAACTGTAGGGAAATGGATAGAGAGTTTTAATATACAGTGTCTTTGTTAGTATTAAAACACGTACGTTTAGTATTCATAAAAAACATGCTGCATGTAAATAGAAAACAAAAACTAAAACGTTCACAGTACAATATGACTTATGACAGATAATTTATTCTTGCAAACAATAACATTTTTTTAGTTGTAAAACATCAAGGTATTCCATTTACAAAGTAATAAAACATTGAATAAGGCCACATTTAGTGGTGTTCACACCAGTTTTACTATGGTCCCTTTTATAAATCAAACAAATATATTTAGAATATTGGCATTACATAATTTTTCAAACAAATAAACTGGAACAATATCACATAAAAACTTTTTACACTTGTTTCAGGTTTTAACAAATATCCCCAGCTTCATCTTCTACCTATAACTATCATTAGATGTAACTGTAAGTCTAGTTCTATTGCTTCTCGATAGGCCAGGTTAGGGCCATCACAACCCCTCATCAGCTAAATCTACTATGTCTAACATTTCTGCCTTCACACTAGGTCAGATGGGCCGTCTGTTTAATCTCGCAAGGGCCTGAAGACAAAAACAAAAATCAGAAGAGTCACTATAAGAGACTTGTTATCTGCACCAGTTATCGCTATCGATTACTATGAATTGCCAGTTGTGCACCACTTCAAATACCGTGCCTGGGGTCTACCATCAATGACAAACTCTCTATGGAAACAGGAAATTGACAGCAGCCGCATTGGCAAAGCTGCAGCTACCTTTGCCCGCCTCACATCGCGTGTTTGGGGAAACTCTAAACTCACAATGAAGACCAAAGCTTATGTAATGCCTGCGTCACCAGCACACTTCTATATGGCAGCAAGACATGGACAACCTATGCTAAGCAAGAAAGAAAGCTCAATACCTGCCATCTATGGTGTGTACACCATATCCTCTGTATTTTGTGGAAAGACACAGTGACAAATGTCGAGGTGCTGTCACATGCTGGCCTTCAAAGCATGTATACACTGCTTAGACAGTGCAGACTATGCTGGCTTTGCCATGTCCGGCGCATGAAGATTGGTCGCATTCCGAAAGATATCTTCTAACGGGGACAACTGGCAGATGGCAAAAGAACAGTGGGCGACCGCAGCTGAGTTTCAATGTGCACCAACTAGAGACATGAGGGCACTGGACATATATCCAGCAACCTGGGAGGATGAAGCTGCCGATCGCACCAAGTGGCGATGCTATCTGCGACATCACCTCAGTTTGGGCAAAAAGAAGCTCACACAACAGGCAGAAGAGAGGAGCAAAAAGCAAATGGAACACCAGGAAACTGTGTAGCTCAGGGCTGTCCCCTCAGGGGCTCATTCCCATGGTCAGTTAAGACTGAAGGTGTTACCATGGGGTGTATATGTTGATTCAAATATAAGGCATATATGTTCAAGTTTCTTGTGTGTTTGTTTATTGTATCATTCAAGTCAAGATACTGGTGTACTACCAGAGATAGTTATTCTTGATGATGTTTGTACCCAAGTTCGTTCCAGAATTCCTCTGTGGTGTTTAATGTTTTGTGACAATCATTACTATACTTAATATCCGCTATTAACTGCAAAACGCTTCAACAGGAGGTAGTTAAGAAAGTCTTCAGGGATCCAGGAAAACAGTTTATTATCTTGATCATAAAATCCAAAACAAAGTCATTTTGCATGTGTTTACAATTCTTTCATGAAAAGTAGTGTCTTGATATACATTTATTTTTTCCTCCTTGTAATGTTATCCAATTGGGGTAAATACTTTGCCTAGTTCTTTTTCATTTGGCTTCTCTGGTTTATCCAACTTAGGGGGTAACTTATAGCAGGGTCTCTACCTCTTGTATGACGAGTTAATTTGACATTAGAGAGCTCAGTTTTCATTCTTGTAAGTTCAGATCATTTTTCTCAACATTTAGGCATTTCTGCCTAACTAGGTTTTATTCTGAAAAATGAAAAAGTCACACGAAGCTGTACTTACGGGTAATATGATAATTCCCAACTATGTAAAAAATGTATCTGCTTAACACAGGAGAGTTGATATCTTGATAACTTCAAGACCAGCAGTTTGGATGGACTAGGGCTACGTCCGTACAAGCTGGCTTCTATAGATCAACTGACTTCGGATATGCGAAATATGCTATCTCAGAGTGGTGGGCGATTTTAACTACTTTTTGGTTGGTTAGTCTAATACTCCTGCTAACAATCAAAAAAACAACTGAAAAGAGTTGCTCAGCCTAGGACACTGCTCAACATCACGCAAGAAACCAAGTAAACGAGCAGGAGAAATGAGCATTAGGACCTACAAGCTGAGAGAGCCAGAAATTAAGACCAAATATCAGGGCTTATTGCTGCAGCGGTGAGCAACACAGAAGAACAACCTGATGACTTGGAAACCCTCTGGATTAAATTCAAGGATATCATAAAGACAGCTGCAGCAGAAGCATGTGGTGAAGTCCGACTTGGGAACACAAGAGAAAGAGGACACCTTGGTGGACAGAGGAAGTCAAAGAGAAAATAAGAGAGAAGAAAATGGCATGGAAACAATACTTAGGAGCTAGAAACCACAACAGGACAGATGGAAAAATATAGAGAATATGTGACACTCAGAACAGAAGCAAAGAACAAAGTGCTAGCAGCAAAAACAGAAGTCCTGGGAAGAATTTGGAGAAAAGCTAGAAAAAGATGCACAAGAAAACCAGAAATTGTTCTATAAGACCCTAAAGAACATGAGGAAGGAAAAACAATGCCCTCTCAATTTATAAAGGACAAGCAAGGCAAATTGCTTACTGCCCCGAAGGAAGTAATGGAAAGATGGAAAGAATATTTCTCAGAACTCCTGGATGGTGAGCAAGGTGAAGCATCAGAAATGATAACCACTAGCACAGAAGAGAAAACCAATGATGGTGAAGATGACATAAAGATGGAAGAACTGAAGGCAGCACTGGAGAAAATCAAGATGGGCAAAGCAGCAGGGCATGATGGTATAACACCAGAAATGGTTAAGTACATTGGAGCATCAGGCGACCTATTACTCTTAATGGTTCTACAGGCAGCGTGGTACAACAAGACCATACCAAAGGATTGGGAGATTGCCATCATAACACCAATTTTCAAAAAGGGTGACAATCGACAGTGTGGAAACCATAGAGGTATATCCCTTCTCAGTGTCCCTGGTAAAATCTACTCTAGAATCCTAGAGCAGAGACTCCGACGCCTAGCTGAGCCACAACTGGATGAGGTCCAGTGCGGATTCCGAGCAAACCGAAGTACTCAAGACCTAATCTTCACACTCAGACAGCTGAGTGAAAAGGCCCTTGAGTATAAGAGTGAGATGCATCTTTGTTTCATAGATCTGGAAAAGGCGTTTGACAGGGTCCCCTGGAGCAAACTTTGGGATGTTTGGCAAGGAAGAACATTCCAGCACCTCTGATTCGTGCTTTACAGAGCTTCTACAAGTCTTGCAGAAATTATGTGAGGACAGCAAACCATGTCAGAAGAGTTCAGGACCACCACTGGTGTAAGACAAGGTGATATCCTGTCACCTTATCTTTTCATACTCCTCATGGACGATGTCATCAAGGCATGTAAGGAGAGAACAAGAAAGTATTCAGTGGGTACTGGAAGATGAGACAGGTCTGTATTTCAGAGCTGGCATTTGCTGATGATGTTGCCCTGATTGCTAAATCAGAGGCACATCTCCAATCCAACCTGCAAATCTGGAAGGAAAAGCTGGAGAAGAGAGGGATGGTCATAAGCAGCTCTAAAACAAAATCCATGGTGATATCACGAGAAGAAAGAAAACATCAGATAAGCTGGGAGAACAGGTCCTGGAGCAGGTCGACCACTTTAAATACCTCGGAGCTATTATAGACCGAAAGGGAGGCATCAAAGAAGAGTTGGCCACTCGAAAAGCAGCAGCTGGGAGACTTTTTCGGCCATAAATCGAGGATTCCTCAGCAAGAGAGAGTTGGTAAGAAAACAAAGATGGCTGTATACCGCTCCACCTATGTCCCATATGGATGCGAGTCATGGGCAATGACTACAACCCATAAAAGCCAGATCCAAACCTCAGAAATGAGGTATCTGAGGAAGGTGGTTGAAGTAACAAGAAGAGACATGGTACGCAACCAGATGATACGTCAAGACCTTAAATCCTACCCCCTGCAGACCCAAGTAGAACAGTCCCAATTAAGATGGTTTGGCCATGTCTGCAGAATGGGAGAAGATCGGATACCACGACAAGCATGGGAAACAAAGAGCCAAGGATCCAGACCCCCAGGACGACCCAGAGTCCGCTGGGAGGACAACATTAGACAATCTTTGAAGGACCGAGGACTAGGAATGGAACCAGGCCAGGAGGAAAGACAGCCATAGATAGGATAGTCTGGCGCTCTCTCTTCCAAACCTCTACACTACCTCACGGTAGAAGGGGAACGACTAAGTAAGTAAGTAAGTAGTCTAATACTTCTTTATTTATTTTATTGGGTGTCCATATGCTTACCGATGAGAGGTCCCTATTCCGCAATTTACGTCAATCGTTGCTAAGCAACTCCCTCCAAAAGATAGCGTTGAGTTGCTATTTAACCTAGTTTCGACTAGTTTCATCTGAGTACTAGCATAACTCGAGTCTTTTATTTCAATAAAACGAAATGACCAACTGTTTCTTCCTAATCTAACTGATAACTATTAGCACGAATGATTGCTATAGTATCAGTTATAGGCCTTCCCTGGCGAGAAAGGGGCTATTATTATTATTATAACATTTAAATGCACTGATCCCATCATGTTCACTTACAAAATATTGGACTATTTAAACTGATTATAAAAAATGTTTCTAAATTGACCAAGATTGACATACTGTTATTTTGTTTTCACAGGGGCTTTAGAGTTTGTATATATTTTTTTAAAATATAAATCCTGACATATTTCTGTAGCAACAACAAAGAAAACTCAAACATCGCGAATCGTCACACAAGTTGTAATAATAGCATTAAAAAACTTGCACAAACTACTTCACTACCAACCGACGCACATGTCCCTTATCAACCAGATCGCCTGATATACAAAATAATTCTGAATTCTGAAACACATCTGGCCTCAAGGGTTTCGGATAAAGTTATGTATATACACAGGTCTTAGGGCTAGGCATTGCAAAGAATGAAAACTTTTGTATGAAGCTTTCTCATGTCTTAATTGTCTCCAATTCAAAATTTATTTATGAGCATAAAGTGAACAAAAAAAAAAAAACTTAGGTACTATTCCAAAATTTGAAACCCAACCATTTTTTTTGAAAGGATTCAAACTTCCTAACCTGGGGTGTGCTGTGAGCTAGTCCATGAGAGGAGACTCTTCCATACCGCTATGGACAATCTTTCTTGAAATCTTCAACTTTCCCTGGTGGCCGGGTGAGAAAGAACTCTCCACTTCAGTGAAATAATTAGTAGCACCATGTGAGTGAGTGCTGGAGATAATATTTTAAACATAATCAAGAGCTGATTAGAGAAGAGAACTGACCACAAATTGACACAAATGTGCACTTTGTGAAAACATCTCTAATGAGACAAAAATTGTAATGAAACAAAAAGACAGAATATCTCAGTTCAATCTGTGCCCATAGCTTTTATAACAAGTTTTTCTTGATTACCATACAAGATGATACAAAAAAGCAGACAGGAAGAATTTGGTTCAGCCACATTGTAAAATTATGATTTTTTTAAAAAAGAGACAATAATTCTGTTTATCATGAATAAGCAGGGTTCATAGCAAATTTCTTCAAGCATTTTCCAGGCTTTTTTCCAGGTTTTTCCAGTCCAGCACGTGATTTTCAAGGATGGGAAACTCTAATATTTTTTTCCTCATCTAATTTTCTCAGATATAATTATCACTTTGCTGATCAGCAATCTCCGGAGCATTACCGTCTCCCCATTACCAAGGGTGTTTGCAGATTTCTTTAAAAAGAACTTTTTTTTTTTTTTTAATTCATAAAAGATTGAAAAACAGCACAATTTTTTCAAAGGTTTTTAGTGAATTTGTTTCAACATCAGCGCAATAAAATGTTAGTGACATGGATGGTAATGAATAAAATAAGCTTGATTGACGTATTGATTTTAACATTAACCACTATATCAACATAAAAGGCTAATAAAATTGGAATAAAATGTTTTAAAAAAAAACTGTATTTTTCGTTTGTTTGTCTTTTTTGAATGTAATTCTGTGTCTGTGGATCTGACAAAGAGCGTTTGGTAAATGTTTGAGTAGTTAAGTACCTCTAGTTGGAGTCTGAGCTGCTTTTTTCATTAACTGGGGTTGAAGTTGTAGCTGTAGGACCTCTGCAAGAGTCTTTGTCAACGATCCACGTTGATAATCCTTGACTGTGTGGTATAACTTGAAGCAGGGTATCAGGCATAGAGGTACATTGCAATCTGGGCAGTACATGCAAGTCTGGCTTCTGTTCCCTGCAGCCTTACACACTTTACAGTCTGGTTTGTACCTTGCCCTTTACTTTTTTATCAATGAAGTGGTGCTCAGTAAGTCATGTTGTTTTGAAGGTGTCACATTGCGTCGAAGAATAGCAGGTTCAATTTTTTTTTTTGTACGCCCGCTAATACTCGAGGTGAAATCTCAGGTTATTATTAATGTCTAACCTGACATTGATTTTGCGTGAGTATCCCTTTTTTCTTGTACAGAGACAGGTGTCCCTCGCCATTCAGGCAGATACTCGCCGATTTCGGAGGTACCCATTAGAGCTGGGTCGGCTCAGGAGCCGCCAATCCCTGGTCGACGACACATCTTCAAATGTTCTCGCCAGGTCTCGAGTTAATCCAGTCCAAATCCCGGTCGACGAAAAAATCCTCAAATGCCATCGACTGGGTTTGATCCTGGATCACCTGGTCGCCAGAGCGGTGTGGTAACCACTACGCTAGCGCGGCTCCTAGCAGGTTCAATAAGAGTCATACTGACATCCTGATCTTCGCTTTGATCTTTTTTTGTAGAGTTGGCAGTGTTGTAGGTTATATGCCCATTGACCAGGGCAGTTTCAACTAAGAAATAATATAAAAAATAGGATCTGTGTGGGTAGGGGTAGCTTGCACCTAGTTGGCTGAAGTTTCCACACCTCCCATACTTTTGCTGTATTTTTCTGCAATCACTGGCTTCTGAACTGTTCTGCCCTAAAGAATTTGTCTTTCTAACTGTCTTGTTTATATTATCATTGGAGTGAACAGTGGATATAAGGTTAAATCTTTTCGTATCATGCCAGGTGACTGTCGGCATGCCTTATCTTCTGTCGCACAAAACACAGGATGATTTTGTCTTTTTCAATTTGAGTTGTTTTTTCTTCAGTGCTACAGGAAAATGCTTCCTATTTTCCGCTACTGTTCCAAATGCACCAATCTGAATTTCAGGTCTTGAAATAAAGCTGAAGGCTGAATCAAAACTATCACAGAAGAGAATATGTCCCTTGTTGCGTATGAAATTTGAATTAAAACTATGGTGACTTTACACTGAAAAAAAAAAAGAGTCCAAATAATCTCAGCTCTCAAGAGTTTTTTTCCTTGGTCACAAACAATGTCACATCTGTAGGTCTCCTAGTAGTGTTAGTTTAAAAAAAAAAAAAAAAAAAAAAAGGAACACAAATAACTTAGAGTAGGCCTAAGCTATGTATATTTACCAATTCTAAACGCATACATAATAGTCAAACAATATTTAACTAGAACAAAAGGTAATATATATAGTAATTGGGAGGGTAATACTTATGATAAGTGAAAATCTATTAAATATCAAACTGGAGACCTTTTACCTCCCCGCCCCCCCCCCACCCCCCCTTACTATTTTTGTTGGGTTTTGTTTCGTTTGTTTGTTTAGATTTTTATTTAAAATTTAATTAAATCTTTTTTTTAAATTTTAAATAACATAGGCTTATCCACAAAATTGCTGATTTTCATTTATCCTAATTACCGCGATTTGACAGATGTGATGCCACTTTCGTGTATCGGCGATTATTCATGTTATCTGAAATTGAAAACATGTAGGCCTAGGCCTATCCTAATTAGCCTACAACCCTTCAGAGGTAGAACGGGATAAGTCTTTTCATCATAAATATAATAAACTGGACTTATTTAAATAGGTTTTATAAATGAGATAAACGAATTTATTACTTACGAGTGTTAAAAATAAATCTGCGTTTACGTCGTTAACGCAAAGCGCCGAAAACTTCTGGAAATGGATTTAATGCGCAAAGGGAAGTAAACATTTTACGGTAACTTTGCGCAAAGGGAAGTAAAAATTGTACGGTAACTTTACAATTTTTACTTCCCTTTGCGCATTTCCAGAAGTTTCGGCGGTTTCGTTTTCGGCGCTTTGCGTTAATGGCGTAAACGCTGATTTATTTTTAGACTCGTCGCGTCTGTTGTTGCGAAAAATACCATCAATAACCAAAAAATGGACACAAAGTAACGAACTTTCGATTTCGTATTATTTTTCAAGGTCCGATGAGGAAAATTCAAGGCTAATAGCCATTTTTCCAGGCTTTTCAAGGCCTGGAATTTTTTTTTTTCGTTTTCCAGGTTTTTCAAGGTTTTTCCAGGTCGCTACGAACCCTGAATATGTCATGATTCATTACTGAACGTTCTACCTGTTCATTTCCTCCAGCGTCACATGGGAGAGAACTTCAACAACCAGAACAACCAGCTTGTCAATTAATTTCTCTGAAGATTCTACCAATGAGAGGAAACATCTGAGAAAATTGCTGAAACCGATGAACAGGATGCTTGATCACTCTAGGACCATTGTTCTGTGGAGTACACAAAATAGCTCTAATCATCCAACAATTGAAAGAAATGATTATAACATTCACCATCTTTGTTCACCATCTTATGTGAAGCATAAGACTGCAACTATAGCTCTCAAATGATTTCTCTTCTGACCTCCCCTCTCCACCTTTGGCCAGGAGATTCTGACTGCTTTAGCTTCATCATCTGCCATTTTTCTCTATAACCTCCTCGTCTACCATTCACCTTCAAGTTCTTTTTTGTTTTCTTTACTACCATTCTTCTTAGAGTTCTCTTGGGTTTTCTTTTTCACAATTCTTCCTCGAGTTTTCTTTAGCTTCCTCTTCTATAATGCTTCTTCAAGTCCTCTTTAACTTTCCAACCTTTCTTATCCATATGGTTTGATTATATTGATTGTTTATTTAAAGATATGTTATAACTAGCTTTCTTTCTATATGTCTGATTCTTCTTGTTCTCCTCCACACTGATGCAGTCATACAATGACAAAACCAACATTACATATATGTCCTGATAAAACCAATATTACTTACATGTCCTGATAAGACCAACAATACATGGCCCTGAAAAGACCAACAATACACATTCTTAAGATCAGCACTACTTACATGGTCCTCCCAAACTTTAAACACATCTGACTTGGACAGTGGAGGCAGGTCTAGCAATTCTTCTAGAATATTTTCCACAACTGCCTGCCTCTTCCCATGGTGCTCCGCTGACTCTTGATTCGTCACTGTTGCCAAATTCTGTCTTTGAACTACCATCACAAGTTAGACGACTATCACCTTCCCCACAAATACTGAGATCACTTTTTCCCCGGCGACAGGCCGACATGGGAAAACACAGTCCCTATCAGGACGAAGCCAAATCACACCACTCTCTAGCGACACATCCGCCGAATAGCCTTCGACCTCTCTAGAGACAACAGAACATATAGTTCGACTTAGATATGTAAAGATATACAGATATAAGACAGACTCGTCCTACTCAGACAAACAATACACATAAATTCAGGCCATAGATATTCTGAAGCAAGAACAATCTATTATTACCCAAACAACGAATAAATCGCAGTAAAATGGATTTATCCGCGGAGTTTGATCGAAAGAGCCGACACAACTTTCAAGGGAAGTAACACAATAATGACTTTCCCTTAAGCACTATTTTGCTTTCAAAATATTTGCGAAGATAACAAGAATACCAATGTATAATATTGTAAGATATCAAAGACTGCACGTAACAGTCTTACCACACCTCCCGGGAAAAAAAAATGGAACATTTTTTTTTTTTTTTCCTTTTTGAAATACATCTAGGAGCAACGTACAATAGGCTCACAACGCATGAATAATGCGCAGATGAAAATATCAGGAATACCTATAACGCCTAATATGAGGCTAAGTCGACTTATGGAGCGACTGGTGAGAATGTGTCTCATAAACTGAGAGAAATTATTTCTCTACAAGTATATTTTTCCAGGAAGGTGTCATCAAAGTATAATACAATTCTGGCAATTACACAATGCCTAAAAAAATTCATATCATCATTTCGTATTAGATATCTTAAATTTATGATTTATGAAGAAAAAATCATCAAAGCACAGCGGTGAATAAACATCAATGAACCGCTATGTAGTGATACAATCATTATATTATTAAATTACAAATGTGTATCTATCATGATATAGAAAAGGAACTACTATAGAACTAGACATATCAAGAAGTCTAAGCCCTAATAGTTATGTGGAATCATGTGGGCATCTTGACAGAATGTCTGCCATCACATTATCTGATCCACGAATAGCTCGCACAGAGAAATGAAAAGGTTGAAGAGCAATTGCATATCGAGTAGACCTCGAGCTCTTCAAATTCTTACTCTGTATAGCAGTAAGAGCTTTTTGGTCGGTTTCTACTATGAAATGTGCGCCTAGAAGGAATCTCTGTAGTTTGAGGATCGACCAAACCATAGCTAATAGCTCACGGTCTAAAACCGAATAATTCCTTTCTGCCGCATTAAGTTTTCTGGAAATATACATTACAGGATGCAGAGTTCCAGAGTACTCTTGCATTAGTGCCGCTCCAATCCCAGTGGATGAAGCGTCACTACGAAGAACGAATGTCTTATCTTTAGTGGGTAGCACTAAAATAGGTGGTGTTGAAAACAGTGTTTTAATCTTATCCAGAGAGCATTGGCATTCCTGAGACCAGTGGACCACATTAGGCGAACCTTTCTTTAGAAGTGTTGAGAGAGGTGCCATGATAGAGGATAGATTCTGAATGAATCTGCCATAAAATTGAATAAGACCTAACAGACTTCTCACCTGTTTTTTAGTCTTAGGGATTGAGATGTTAAGTATCTTACTAGTATTATGGTCCTCTGTCTTTAGGAAACCATGACCAACTCGGTGGCCTAGGAAAGAAATTTCGCTAAAACCAATATAGGCTTTAGAGGGTTTCGCTGTCAGGTTGTGCTCACGCAAAGTAGACAGCAATTCATCTAACCCTGAATAGTGATCTTCCCAAGTATCGCTGAAAAGACAGATGTCGTCTAGATATGCAATGACATCTGACCGATAAGATAGGATTCGGCGCATCATGCGTACGAACGTAGCTGGTGCGTTCATAAGACCGAAAGGCATAAAATTCCATTGGAACAAACCTCTAGGTGTTGAAAAAGCCGTGAGAGGTTTGGCGCGTTCAGATAAAGGAACTTGCCAATATCCTTTAGACAAATCAAGTTTAGTGAAAAAATGAGATTTGGAGAGTCGAGTAAGTAGCTCTTCCAGTAAAGGCATAGGTTCGGCATCGAACTTAGTTACTTGATTCAATTTTCGATAGTCAACGCAAAGACGTATGTTATTGTCTTTTTTTTTACGCACAATAACCATCGGCGAAGAATATGCAGAGGTGGATGGTTCGATTATTTTCAAATCTATCATCTCATCCAACTCTTTCTCGACCTGTGCTTGAAAATGTATAGGTATAGGATAAGGTCTAACCCTAATAGGAGTATGGTCAGTTAGAACAATGTCATGTTGAATGACATTCGTTTGTCCAGGGATGTCAGTGAGTACATCCTGAAATGTTTGCAACATAGTTGAAACTTGTCGCTGTTCTCCTAGAGACAAATCAGGAGAGACAGTAACGTTCTTCCATGATTCACTGGAATGAAGTGGGATCATTGGAAGAGGAAGATTTACATCTGAAAAACTTGTTTCCTCATCCTGTATCACGGACAGTGATGAGTAATGACCATGTTGTACTGGAGAATTGTCCGTTGCTTGGAAAATGGGTTGCAAATAATCCGGACGTTCATGGAATTCAGTAAGCATATTGATGTGGAAGGTTTTATGCTTCCCATCAATATCGACAATATAGTCGACATCGGAAATTTTCGATATTATATCGTACGGACCTTTCCAAGAAATAAGTAATCTGTTTTTCCCTACAAGGTAGTAATACAAATGCTTTGTCACCAGGACAAAGTTGTCGTAAGCATCTCTTCTTATTGGCAAATTGCCTTGCCTTCTGTTTCGCAAATTCAGAAGAAGAAGTTGCTAATTTGCATGCTTCGATAATTTTTTGTCTCAACGCGATGACATATTCGTAGGATGACTTTGTGTCATCGTCAATATTGTCAGATGTTATGAGATCGTGAAGCAACGACATAGGGCCACGCGGACGCGCGCCAAAGACGAGTTCAAAGGGAGAAAATCCCGTATGTTCATTGGGTACCTCTCTGTAAGCGAAGAGGGCCGCAGGTAAAACTCTGTCCCAGTCTTGAGGATGATCCTCAGTTATCTTCCCCAGTAAGTTTTTAAGTGTTCTATTAAGGCGTTCGACCATACCATTAGACATTGGATGGTAGATACTACTTAAAGATCTATCTATCTGCAGAGTAGACATTACTTGAGACATGGTATCTGATATTAGTTGGGTGCCATGGTCTGACAATATCTCTCCGGGGAACCCCAGACGAGAAAATATAAGCCAAAGAGCATCTGCAATATCAGCAGTAGTAATGCTCTTCAGAGGAATAGCCTCTGGCCAACGTGTGCACATATCAACACACGTCAAGATAAACTGATGTCCTCTGGCAGACTTGATCTTAAATGGACCAATAATGTCTATGGCCATTTTTTGAAACGGCCGAATAGGAATGTCCGCCGCCTGAATGGGTGCAGCATGCCGTGGACCTTTGGATTTAACTTCCTGACATACTTTACAAGATCGACAATAATGGCAGACTTGATCTTAAATGGACCAATAATGTCTATGGCCATTTTTTGAAACGGCCGAATAGGAATGTCCGCCGCCTGAATGGGTGCAGCATGCCGTGGACCTTTGGATTTAACTTCCTGACATACTTTACAAGATCGACAATAAATACTTATGTCCTTGTTTACCAATGGCCAAAAGAAAGCCGCAAGGACTCTTGACTTAGTACGGGAAAAACCCATGTGTCCAGCACACTGAGAGTCGTGAGCGTGCTGCAAAATTTTAACTCTCAAATTCTTGGGAACCAGGATTTGAGAATGACTTGACGTAATGGAGTCTTGACCCATACGTACAAGTACGCCATTCTTCTTTGTAATCCACGATTTACGACTTGTGTCTTTATTCGGATCACCTTTAGTTGCAAGAATGAAGAATTTCTTCAGAGTGGGATCATCTTCTTGCTGTTTTATAAACGAGTCACGAGAAATTACCAAGGGATTATCTTGGTTATGCACTTCATTATCTTCAATAGATGAAGTTTGAGGCACATTAAGAGCCTGAGCTCTAGTGACTACAGCGTTAGCAATCTGCATGTTTTGCCTTTCCCACGTGGAAATTTGTTGCGGAGTGCATTCCTTGACTCCATGAATGCGACCGATGATGAGGTCAGCGATCGGATTCGGAAGAAGACATGCGTGTACATCTCCTGTAAAGAAAGGAGTAGCAATCCTAATGATAGCAGTAGAGTATTTCTCTAATGTGCCGCCAAATGTTACACATTTGACTACTTGTCCAGTGGCACGGGAAGGATCTACGAGTGACTGCCTAACACCAATTGTGGTGCATCCAGAATCAAATAGCACAGAGACTGGATTGTTATTCACTAAACCCTTATGTAAGACAAGAGAACCTCTTCCATCATGCGCGACTGATGCTGGAAGAGCAGGAAGAGGATGGCCACAGCTTAAAGTAGACACTGTGGTTGGCTCAAATAACGTTTTGCATTGGGGGCACTGAGATGCTCTCCCAAAATCAAAAGCGGCACATGCCATATTACTAGCATCATTATTATCTTTACTCTGTTTATAGGCTTCATGGGACTCTTGTTGTGCAGAGTTTGCCTGAAAATGTGGTTTATGTCTTTTGTTTTGAGATCTACCTCGGTTATTATCACCTCTGTAGTTATTGTTACCTCTATTGTAACCCCTATTTGGGTTTGAGTCATAGTTCCCTTGGTTACCATTATCATATTCATTATAATGAGTATCTCTGTAATTATGATCTTGTTGACTCCAAGACGGATAACCCTGATAGTTTCTATAATTACTTCCTCTACGGAAATTCCTATAATTATGACCACCCCTGTGTCGAGAGCTATCAGGTCGTCTCCAGTTCTTTGAAGAAGAACCCTGAAATGATTGGTTACCTTGGTTTTGATAACTATTATGGTTACCTTTTTTATCAAATCTGTTTTGAGGTCCCTGAAATCTGTGTGAATAATTGGGATTGTATGGTGTTGCTGAAGCAACTGGCATACTCTCCTTAATCTTAGTGTTGCCAAAAGTCACGTCGGGGTGTGCAGTGACATATTGGGAACAATATTCTTCCATTTCTTTTAGAGATTTAGGTTTACGCTCATGTATAAATTCAAGGAAAGGTTTGTTCACACATGACATAATCTTATCTCTGAGCAACAAATCCATAAGTCCTTCATACGTTTTTTTCTGTTTTGGAAAGCTCAATCCAACGATCAACTGTGAGACGTGCCTTTGCAGTGAATTCTGAGAATTCTACACCCGTCTCAGGTACCATCGTTTTAAATAAAAGGCGATAGCCTTCCTCACTTAGCTGATATTTTTTTTATCAAAGCCGCCCTAATGACATCATAATTATCCTTATCTGCTTCTCCTACAAGGCATAATCTAGTCAAAGATTCACCTTTCAAGTTTTCTGATAATTGATTAGCGTATTGTGATTTATCCACATTATGTGTACGACAAGAACGTTCAAATCTATCCAGCCAGAATGTAATATCGTCACTGGACTGATTGAACGGTGGAACCTTAACCTTGTAAGTAGAAGGTTTATCATTACCACTAGATGCCTGATTAACATTACTCATACTTGTCAATCTTAATTTCTCCAACTCAAATTCATGTTCTCTTATTGCTTTTTTTTTCTTCAGCCTCTCTGTCTAATCTTTTTTGTTCAGCTTCCCTGTCTAATCTTTTTTGTTCAGCTTCCCTGTCTAATCTTTTTTGTTCAGCTTCACTGTCTAATCTTTTTTGTTCAGCTTCCCTGTCTAATCTTTTTTTGTTCAGCTTCACTGTCTAATCTTTTTTGTTCAGCCGCAGCTTCTCTTTCCAATTTTTTTTTGTTCAGCTTCAAATCTCCTTTCCTCTACCTGCATCTGCAATTTCTTTTGTTCAGCAGCAGCCTCAGCTTCTCTTTCTAATCTTTTCTCTTCCGCCATAGCTTTTTCTTTCTTCTGCAGCTAATCTTTTCTCTTCTGCCATAGCTCTTCTCTCTTCTGCAGCTAATGCTTTGTCATATTGAGCAACTGCCCATTGTTCTAATTGTTGACCAGTCTTATCAAGGGCTTTCCCTTGTGTAATGAAGTATTCTAATGTAGCCATGATGTCTAACAATAATACTAATCACCTGAATCAATAATAATACCACAAGTTCTCAATGACTTGATTAATCAGTATACTATCCCAATATCTGTGGGTCACAAGCCTTTAATAAGGTCTTGTATAATAGTAATAATAATCAGGTACTGGTTTATACCATAATCCAAGTGCAGTGCACAGGCAATTGTGTCTTATGAAATATACCTATATAAAACATATGTCAACCAACAGAATACATAAAGTACAAATAGGACTGACAATACAAGAACGTTTGCAGAAATCAAAATAAATCAAATAGGGAAATCAATGAAAATAATCACTGAATCTGCAAAGAATAACAACACAAATGACGTCACAATATATGAATATAAATTGTGAATAGAACTGAAAGATAGAAAAGGTTAGACCAACAAATTACAAACAAATCAAAACAAAACTAAAGAACAAAGAAATATTACAAAAATAACAATAATTACAGACTTCACAGCTAACACAAAAGCAACAGTTGTCGCAGCAAATTTTCAATCAAGAAAATTGCACCTATAGAAAACGCCCACAACGGACCCTCTATGACGTGGGATATTCTGTTGTGAGGACGCCGCCCAACCTTAAACACAACCCGCTGACATAGAAACTAACATACTATACAAACAAATAACATGTAAACATAAATATATATAAATTATGTGTATGATAGTATGTGTTGCAAAATAGGCTCAGTCTTACAGTAATGGCAAAGTTATTTTTATGAAAATAAACAAACTGCCACTTTATTCAATTAAACATTCTGGCCTTAAATATTAAAGTTCATATATGGAAAACAAGAAGATCCATCGATGAAAATAGGACTTCTTAGTTCACTCATACTGTCTTCCTGTTAACATTGACAAGAATTGATCCAACTGTTCTGTGAAACTCTATAATGTCTAATGTAAAAAATGTCAACAACGCTGACCTACATACTGCATTCACTTGACAGGTCACGTGACGAAGTGTTGACAAAGAGCAAACCAATACTGCAAGTGTGTCGTATCAGCCACAGGAAACGGTCTGGTATCAGGTAATCTGTTGACTTCTGAACTTCTGCGAGGTCAAACCCAGAAAGCTGGTCCACCAGTTGATAAAGTTGATAACGATGGATTTTTATTCCCGTTAATGATATCCACCAAAAGATAGATATAAGTGGATGGAAGCAGACATCATCATCATCATCAGTTGATAAGATCTCTATGGTGTTTTTTGCTCCACTGTAGTGTATGGAATGTCAACTTGACCTACGCAGTGGTGTGTAGACATGGATTGAGTGTATAATGTGCGAATGATAATAAAGGTTCGTGGTGTTGACAAAAAAAATGTTCTTTTCTCACACTCATGTATGGCTGGAAGTCATCGACACCAACGACTGTGTACCTTTTCTAAAGTTTAATTGGACGTACACACTCGACAGCACAGATAGTGACAAATCACAGGTTGCCATAATACATCATAGTACAGTGGATAAATGGTCTTGCAATGTTACATGGGCACTCATGTAGAATAAGTGTATAATGGACTGTCAGTAGCCAAGCACTCAGTATCGCCCATACATATATCATCTGACTTCACTGACTGAGCACGTCAGCTTATAAACAATATTTCAGATGGCTTCTAAACCTAATCTCGTCTAGCGACGATTCTTCAACATAATGTTCAGCACATATTTTTTCCATATAATAATATTGAACCGCTAGCAATGGGTTCTCATGTGTAGCAGTGATCTCTGGACTGATCAAGCGATAATACGGGCATCCCTTTTCTCTTCTTGAAAGTCACTACATGTTTTGGTTCCAAGATGGCTTCACTCGTGAGCTGTCACTCACGTTTGGATACAGATAATGAATCTGTCCTAAAGTTAGTCATTCATAAAACATTTCATTGCTCTGTAGATTTGATCATGAACAATTGACTGCAATCTACAGGATATAGTGCTGCTAGGAATCGAAGTCGTTTTCATCGAGTCAAATATATTCTCTTAGACATTCAAATCGTAACTATCGAAAATGGTGGCTTCGATCGAGAGTTCATAAGAGTATCTTTGATTACCTTGGTATAGGAAATATGAAACTGCCATTCCTTGGCAATACGACTAAACACTGGGGTAAAGCATACACGATAGGTTTAGACGACTATCACCTTCCCCACAAATACTGAGATCACTTTTTTCCCGGCGACAGGCCGACATGGAAAAACACAGTCCCTATCAGGACGAAGCCAAATCACACCACACTCTAGCGACACATCCGCCGAATAGCCTTCGACCTCTCTAGAGACAACAGAACATATAGTTCGACTTAGATATGTAAAGATATACAGATATAAGACAGACTCGTCCTACTCAGACAAACAATACACATAAATTCAGGCCATAGATATTCTGAAGCAAGAACAATCTATTATTACCCAAAAAACGAATAAATCGCAGTAAAATGGATTTATCCGCGGAGTTTGATCGAAAGAGCCGACACAACTTTCAAGGGAAGTAACACAATAATGACTTTCCCTTAAGCACTATTTTGCTTTCAAAATATTTGCGAAGATAACAAGAATACCAATGTATAATATTGTAAGATATCAAAGACTGCACGTAACACATGTCCCTGATAAGACCAACAATACATGGCCCTGAAAGACCAACATACACATTCTTAAGATCAGCACTACTTACATGGTCCTCCCAAACTTTAAACACATCTGACTTGGACAGTGGAGGTCAGGTCTAATCAATTCTTCTAGAATATTTTCCCAACTGCCCTGCCTCTTCCCATGTGCTTCCGCTGACTCTTGATTCGTCACTGTTGCCAAATTCTGTCTTTGAACTACCATCACAAGTTTGCTTACTGAATCTAACCTCTTTGAGACAAGGAAAGAAATGCATAAGACATTAATAAATATTACCCAATGTTGCGATATAATATTGTTAATGTAGATAATATGACCAAGTTCATTCTAGGGTATCAGTTTGTCCAACGGTCAATGAACACTTGCAACAGTAATGGGTTGAATGAATGCAGATAAATACTGTAGACATCTCACAAGGTTTATTTACAATCCATACAAACGAACAGCTCCACATTAATAGAATGATTCATAGTTGTCACTGTCCATCAGGCCAACTCTACAGGGCCATAAATCCAAGTCCGTTACACTACAACAGTAATGGTGCATTCAACACCTCTCCGTTAAGTCCGTCAAGTTATGGTCTGCAACATAATTATATAATTTCTCATTATTCTCAGAATAGTCATCTACTTTATAAGAATCTCTTGGCATCAATAGGCACAAACACTTTCTTTATACACAAGTATAATGACGGACAAAGCGGCAGCAAGAGAAAACACATATAGCGCAGCCTGTCCAGCTGGCGACACCTCTAAAAGTCAACTACCGTTGCCCTGCATGCGCAATTACGTAATACTTTATTCTACGTCATTCTACGCCTAGCAACCCTCTTGTTGAGCACCGCAACGTTTCAATATAATGAACACATTGTGGTGTGCAAAAAGAGGTGCAACACCAAATACTCATACTGGTTTATCACAGACTGTTAGTCTAACAAGAACCAGATAAGTTTAAGTGGAGAAAGTGGTGAGGACATGGTGTTGGTAGTGGACAGGACACACATTAACAATGGCATTATAAGGCAGTTTTTGTGCTGGAATCCCTAGAGTAAAAGAAATAGATGGGAGATCCAAAAACTGATATGGTGAAAACAAATGGAGATAGATTTCATCATCACTATCCTTGTGCAGCACACAACCACCACCACTGTAGATGGTTCACTTACAGGAAGCTTGCAACAAACATTGACATACTTTTGCACTGGTGGTTTTTATAGCAATTAGTTTTGTGACAAGATTGCCAGGCTCATGCACAACCTCATATTTGATGCCTTTACTGATAGTAACAAGAGGTAGAATTGACATTAACAACAAGTAGTACTGACAGTGTATTACTGACATCAGAAGTAATAGTTTCATGCTACTTTACCTAAACAGAGCTCAAGGTACTGATCACAAAAGTAGTCTATGCTACTTTACCTGATATGTGTGTGCTACAAGTGAGCACAAGATACTGATGGCAGAAGTAACCTAATACAGTCATACCCCGCTAATACGGTGGGTTAGGGGTCAGACCCCCACCGTAACATGAAAATTTCCGAAAAGCGAAGCATAGCCTTTTTATTTATCTTGCAAATGCACGTAGGGTGCCTAAAAGCCTAAATAACATGCTTACACTATCATATATTAAGTGTGCAATAAAACTAGGCCTAAAATAACAATACAAAGGTAAAACAAATAGAGCTAGGCATAAAAACTTTCCATGTCAGCAATCAGGCTATCACACTTCCTAATCACTACAGTGTTTACTGGTGTAGCACTTTTAATTTCCTTTAACACTTTATCCTTAGCATTAACAATTAGCGAGCTAGGCCTAGCATGCAGACTATCTCAGCCATAGCCATACCTTGCTGACTTAGTTTAATCATATGTAACTTCTCTTTTAAAGTAAGAGGCTTACAGCTTCTTTTCTTATCACTACACTTAATTTTTATTTTAAATAAACACAAAAATATGACACTACATATACAATAATAAGTAAAAGGTTTGTAAAAGTTTTGAAAATTGCCAGTTCTTCTTCTTGCGATCGCATCTTTGATGATTACACCGTCATCTCACGATGAATTTCGACTGATTACCACCCCACAGAGATGTAGTGTTGAGTCAGTTTCTCATGATAATTCGACTGTTGTTTTAAGAACCTCTTAACTCCCTATACTTTGAGTTTAGATGTTGACAGTCCAATTGGGCCAGTAACATTTCTTACTGGTCATTACAGAGGCCAGGCCTGTTGCGCAAGTTTGTTCGTAAATCCACATGTGCACAGTGGTGAAGCAGACAATCGTAGCTTGTGCATGTGTTTATTCAGTTTGTTATGCCCTGTCCTGAGTCGAAAAATAGTTGTCTGTCCCTGCCGGTCGAGAGTGTGATAGTCGTCTTTGGGTTGGTTCTGTTCTCTTCTGATAGTCTGGATAGCTCTCTTTTTCTCACAGTATGTGATTCATTATCTTCTTGTTCACATTCTCCTCCCTTTTTTGCAAGTTTATCTGCATTTTTCAATTCCGGGTACACCACAATGAGATGGTACCCACTGAAGTATGGTTCTCTTTTTGGCAGCTACCTTGTTTAGTTCATTTCTCAGATGCGGGAGTTTACCACCCTTGAGAGCTTGCAGGACAGACAGTGCATCTGTGAGGATGACTACCTGGTGGCAGTCAGAGTTGGTTATATTATAAATCAATATTTGCAGCTTGCTCTAGAGCTTGAACCTCAGCTGTATAGTTGGAACAGAATTTACCAGTGGGAAATGTGCCTAGTCTCATAGTGGTTGTAAGGATATGAGATAAAGATACCGGCACCTCCATTCCTAACAGCATTAGTTGCTGATCCATCTGTATAGGCATGTATCCATGATTGATCGGGATAGCTTTCTTGGATCATACTCAATGTAGCAGTTCGTTTTTGCAGATCATTATACTCACATCCACTTGTGAGACCACTGACTGTTGTATTAATTGGAGGGCACTGCTGGCCTGCTCCCATGGTACAGGGTATAGGGTGGGCTTCAGTGGTGTTGTCTTCATGGATAGGTCTTCTTGATGCTGTCTTATAAGTCTTTTCCCCCGATGCACAAAGCTGCTACGCTTTAGACGTCCCAATGCCAGATCATCTAGTCTTGCCTTCGTTGGGTGCATTGGCATACTGTTGTACTTTTCCATCTGGATCATGGTTTTTGTGTCTCTTCTATGGGACAATGTCTGTAATCCAGCAACCTTCTGCATCTCTGTTATTGGTGTAGTTTTCATGGCTCCTGTAATGAGCCTGAGAGCTTGATTTTGCACCTTGTCCAAAGACTGCAGATGTGAGTTAGCAGCTGATGACCATGCTGCTGAGCTAAACTCTAAGTGTGGGCTTATTACTCCATTATAATTCTTCTTTAGATTTCGTTCATTTGCTCCCCAGTTGGTACCTGCTAATTTTCTGAGTATGCCTAGTCGTCCTTCGGGCCTTTCCTTCTGCATTTTCAATAAATGCTTATTCCATGTAAGCCTTTGGTCAAATGTCACCCCAAGATAGGTGGGGTAGCTTTCTTCCTTGATCACGGTTGTCCCTAGGTGTATGTTAGCTGATTTGTCCTTGGGGGCGAGGGAGAACAGTGTTGTGGAGGTTTTGTCTGTGTTTATTGTGATAAGCCATTCTCTGCCCATGACACTAGCATGTCTGCTGCCCGCTGCATTCTATAATTTGCTGTGGTGACATTTTCATCAGCGCACCAGAGTACTAGGTCATCTGCATATAAGGCAGCTTTAACTCCTGCAGGGAGATCTTTCACCAGGTCATTGATGTAAACAAGGAAGAGTGTTGGGGAAATTACTCCTCCTTGAGGTACCCCCTGATGGAGCAACACTTTTCTGCTCTGCAGACCGTCAAGAGTGACTCTAGTTCTCCTGTTATGCAAGTATGACCCTGGATCCATTTCATCATGTGCCTTGGATTCCACTTCTCCTAAGTTTTGCAATGAGGCCATCTTTCCACACCTTGTCAAAGGCCTGCTTGAAGTCGACCCAGATCGTTAGGACCTTTTTCTTCTCCTGGAAGGCATCTTCTATTGCTTGAGACAAGTAAGTAACTTGGTCTTCTATACTGTAGCATTCTCTAAATCCAGCTTGTTCCGGCACCAGGATCTGCTCAGACTCTAAATACCATTTCAATCTGTGGTTGACTATTCGCACCATAGTCTTCCCAACACAGCTTGTGAGACTGATTGGCCGGTAACTTGCAGCCTCGGTCTTACATTTCCCTTTCTTTAGTATGGGTATTGTGATGGCTTCTCTCCATACTTGGGGTACCGTTCCTTTCAACCAGCTGTGGTTGAATATCTCAAGCAGTTTTGTCTTTGCTGCTGAGCTCAGATTTACTAGCATTTCGTTGCTGATTTTGTCTGGGGGGCCGGGTGACTTTTGAAACTTAAGCTTGGAAATAGCCTTCTGTAGTTCTCCTAGTGTGATGGGTTCCCTCATTGGGGCAGGAGTATCTGTCTGTCCCATGGTTGCCAGTATTTCTTTTCTTATCTCTCTCTGATGGTCTATGTTAATGGGTAAGTTGCTTTCTGAACTGTATCTTCTAGCAAACAAGTCTGCAGCTTGTTTTCCTCTGAAAAGTTTGCCACCTTCATCCAATGTGATAGTCTGCCTTGGTGAGGAATGCTCTTCATTTAGAGACTTGACTAGTCTCCAAAGTTTCCTGCCGTCTTTCTCAAGGTTCAGCGATGCCGTTTTAGTTCTCCAGCTTTTCCGCTTTTCTTCTAGCTTTGTTCTCTGAAACTCTGCTACAGCCTTTTTCCATTTGTTGTGAGTTTCAAGTGAAGGCTGAGACTCTGCGTCCTTTCTAGCCTTGTCCATAGCTTCCTGACGTTCTTGGAGTGTGCTGGACCAGTATGGTATGTAGTTACGCCGGCATCCTTTGGGAATGGTTTCTTTTGCAGCTTGTAGTATGCATCTGTTGAAGTCTTTTACCACTTCATTAATGTCTCTGTTCTGTACCTTGAGGGTAGACAGCAGCGTGTTCACCTGATGCCTGAATAAACCCCAGTTGGCTTTTTTGTAGTTCCATCTTGTAATGGCTGGGCCTGTACTGAGAGTTGCACTCAGGACAGTAAGAAAGATTGGGCGATGGTCGCTTCCCCCTAGTTGGTCTCCTACTTCTCTACTAATAGATCCAGCTATATCTGGTGTGGAGAAGGCAAGATCTGGTGTTGAGGTTGTGTGCCATCCTCTGGAGTAGAAGGTAGGAGTATCTGTGGCATTATTGACTAGGATTAGGGAGTGATCATCTTGCCAAGTTTCAACCTCTTCACCTCTTGATCCAGATGGTTATAGCCCCAGCTCTGGGAGTGGCTATTAAAGTCTCCAACTGCTATAAAGTTGGTGGCTGGTACCTGTATAGAGCTGAGACTCAGGGGTTTGTTGTTCGGACAGTAATAGTTCAGGAGTTCTATTTCCATCTTGTCTACCTTTATCTGCAGCAGCTGATATTCTGCTCCATCCATGAAGGTTTTCCTTTCGTGTGCAGGAATGTTATTCCTTACAAGAGTAAGTACTCCTCCTTTTCGTCTTATCTTGTCTGTCGGATTTCATGAAGCATTGATATCCCCTTATTTTAAAGGTTTGATCTGCTTTCAAGTGAGTCTCTTGGATACAGCAAACACTGACTTGCTTCTCATACAAGATGTTTTCCAGCTCTGTCTTTTTGCTGTATCCAGCCTGCTTGCTGTTCACTCCCTCTGCATTCCAGTGCATCATGACAAGTGGCACTCTGGGTTTCTCTTTTTCTGTTTTGTTTTGGTCAGTAGTTCTCCTCCGCCGTCTGTTGACTCCACAAGACGGTCTAGAGGGTCCTCCAGTAGCTGAGGGTGGGCTCTGTCGAGGCTCAGAGCCCGGCACTGCACCTGCCTGGTGGAGCTCCACAGGGCGAGCACCAGAACGAGATTTATTTGACGGTGTACTCTCCATAGAAAAAAAAAAAGCGAGTTGCATGATACTGTGGTTTCCGGTGCGCCTTCTGGCCCAGTATCAACGACTTTAGCACCTGTTCAACGGGAGAGTGGGCTCATCCCTAATCTGTTTATGTTCCCAGTAGTAGACTATTCGCAAGCAGCCTGGGGGTGTCACTGCTCTGCGCGGACCTTGTTTACCGAGGCGGCGTCCGAGCTCGTATGGTGAAAATATGGTTGCGTTATCATCAAAATAGCCCTGTCTTTCCCGTGGCTTTTCTGCCATCCTGCAACTTTGAGTTAGGGAGTTCTGAGCTCCAGTCTCTTTCCCAGGCATTTTATCCTGGCCTGGCACGCATACAGAGGACCCCACTTCTGGTTCTAAGTTAGCAGAATGGGATAGGTGGGGTAGCACACTGTGCATTCCCCGTCATCCAGGGGGCTCTCCAACTATGCAGAGCTTGCACAATGCTGTGCTCTGGTTCTGGGCTCTCCCAAGGAATCCTCACGTCCTGCACAGAGCCACTTCCCGATACCCACCACCTGCCAACCCTCCATTGTAGAAATCTCCTGCATGCGGCCATCCAGTCAAGAGCCAGTATTAAGTCTGGTGCCCAAGTGATCCCCCCCAAGCTCAGTGTGCAATGCTGGGTTCTCATCATGCTGCAACACAGGAGGGATTGTGATGCTCAGCCATCTCTCTCAATTCTGCACCGATAAGTGACATCGGGGACTTAACTTTGCCTCAGTACTGGGAGGCCCCGTTTCCGGGTACACCACACACAGCCAATTGAGGCAACGGTCGCCATGGGCGTGATAGACGACAAACAGTGAAGAATGAGGCAAGAAAGCATTTAACCCATGAAGTGGGGGTGGATTGGTGCAGACCAGAGCATGTACCACTCGCCGGTGGGTTCTGCATCTACACCTATAGGGTTCCACCCACTCCTCAGCCCATTTAGTCTGGCCCCTCACCCAGGACCTGTCCGGCTTGGGTGACCCTGCCAGGAGTAAAACTCCCGCCGGCATAGCTCCCGGGATCATTGAGGCGCTCAAGCTCTCCAACCACGGCAAGGTAGGCTTACATGTGGAGAGTGAAAATTGCCAGTAATACACAGAGACACAGAGCGAACAACTTCTGTAAACAGACTGAACAACACAGGTGCTGAATGACCGAGAATAAAATGGTGCAGGCGCAATCGCTTCTCTTTTTCAGCTGTTGAGGGAGCATGTCATATCGAAACTAGCCGAATGAGCGAGGCAAGTGCTGAAAATTATGAACATGAATATGATTGAAAAGTGCAGTATTGTCAGAGTGTCAAAAAATGGGGTATGACTGTTCTCTACAAGTTAATGACAGCTGAACTAAACCAAGTTCAAGTGAGAACAAGATACTGATGGCAGAAGTAGTCTACTGTTTTATTTATCTGATATGTGCTCCAAAAGAGCACAAGATACTAATGGTAGAAGTAAAAGCCAAATGCTACTTTACCTGATACACGCTATACAGGAGCACAACATACTGACAGAAAAGAGAGCAGCACTGACAACAGATGTGGCAGTACCCAAACTACAAGCAGCAGTCTCATGCTACTTTACCTGCGACAGTTTCTTCACACTCTCCTCCATCTTGTCATCTGAGTCTTCTGCCAAAATTTCAGCAGTTTCTCTCCATTTGGGGAACAAAAGTATCTTCGCAACTGACCACACTGACAATAGGTCCTTCAAAGATGGGCAGTTCTTGGCTACCTGAAAAATAAATTTACATCCTAAAGTACATGTCACGAAGTGGATTTAAGACTAGAGGCTGTCTACCTAAATAGACTAGACCCTAGTGGAAAGAAAGACTAAGAAGATAGATTTCAGAAGAAAATAACAGTGACTGTGGGAGATGAGGCTATTGGCGTCAAGGGTCGAGAACCGAAATTGACTCTCCCTTGCCACTAAGTGACGTAACGTTTTGCGATAACCTCACTACCTCTAGCTACCAAGACTGGGATAAGGTTTAATACTTAACACCACAGACACCACTTACAGACAACATATAGGTTGAAGTAAGTGACTGATCCAGCCGAAAATTTACAATGGATTTTATTTACACCACAGAAAATTCATATAACATACTACAAAATAGAATAAACATGAGTGTTCACACACCTGGAAAGAACATAACAATTAATTTCAAGTGATTAGGTAAGGT
Source organism: Oreohelix idahoensis (assembly GCA_024509875.1). Lineage (NCBI taxonomy): Eukaryota > Metazoa > Mollusca > Gastropoda > Stylommatophora > Oreohelicidae > Oreohelix > Oreohelix idahoensis. Next base: position 151,294 of record JAMPIV010021147.1, on the reverse strand, counting down.
AACCCCACAGTCGCCCTCCCCTCAACCTGTAAGGAAGAAAGGTAAGTAATACAACAACATGTGAAGGAGGATCTCGAACACCAGATCCGTCTTTCTCCTAATCAACCTGATATCATGTAAACACGCCCTAACTCCTACTGTCCGTCTGTCTGCAGACGTGGTTCTACACAAATGACGGCGCTACACGCTGCTCCACTATAGGCTAAATATTCTCTGACTATCACAAGGCACAAAGTCCACTATCGACCATATCCTAGAAACCCTTTTATCATCTCCGACAACAACTTACAGATGACTTGCTGAGTTCTACTGTTATGTTCAGTGTCTGTCTGACACTCCTAGTTCCTACAGAAACGACTCCTCCACTACTCTCCTTCCTCTCTATCTATCTCGTGCAGTAAAGAGGGATGTTAACCCTTTCCCCTCTTCTCCGCCTGTTGTAGCTGCTGACTTGCTTGGTAAATTAAACTCGGGGACGTGGTCTTATTGCTGCTTCCAAATAGACGACTTATTACTTTGCAGTAGCCCGGATACCCTGCTCGTGGCTCAAGGCTGTCGGGATTATTATGCCCGAAATTCACGACACTTTTTAGGCCCTGCGCCTATGATCAGTGTGTGTGTTTAACATGAGCGTAACTAGCTCCGAATTTTGGTAAGAACATCTGTTCTTGCTGAAGACGTCTGTGCTTCCAGCTCCCTGCTCTCTCTTGGTACAAAACTTTTGCACCAGTGACCACCTGGTCACCACTCCCTTTCTTTTCTGGCTCTGCCGACTCTTCTTCTCCTGAGAAAGCCGGCTAACTTCTAGCCAGCTGTAGGACTACTGTAGCCCTCGCTGCCACGCCTGGAAAATATCTGCTGTGGACAAAACAATAACAAATATATATATCGCACAACAAATTTCCCATATCCTTAACACTTAACTCCCTTAACTCTCACTCTTCAACACTTAAATCCCAAACTCTTCAACCACTTAAGTCTCAAATATCTAACACCCAAGGTTTTCCAATCTCGAACACACTTAAGTTTTCAAATCTTCCATACAGCTCCCATGCTCTAGTATCGCCTCCTCAGCGATTAGTAAACATGCCTACCCCCACTTTCCCTCAAATACCGTCCTATCGACACTCTAATCTCCAGACTCAGCTGGCTTAATCTCTTACAGTCTAGCGCTTAGGTTAGCCCGTCCCAACATTCTGACCACTGTATGAAACTGTTGCCGGTAAATTCCTGGCCCTACTATTTAACAATGATCGATGTGTTTACCTGGCTACCCAAATACAATAGACTTCACCCGAAACAATAATCTCCCGTCTCCATGAATTCAGCAGTATAAACATAGGTCTATTAAATAAGGGACTAATTAAAAATCCCAACTAGACCCGTAACTGCTGACTTCAAAATGTAGGTTTTACCCACACAGAGAAAAATACACAATTTCCCATGCTCTAACATTTAAAGCCACTCGTTCTATACCACAGCGTTACACAAATTAGCCGCTGGTAATTTACAACACACACTTGAACAATTAAATACACACCAAAACCCTAGCGTATTATTCGACTAATATTATAATTCTGATAGCAATGTACATTAAAACATCTCTAAAGGAACATGAAATCCTATTTTTACAATGCAGGCCTAGTTATCTCCCCTCTCCTTCCGTTTATCAGAATTCACCCCACTAAAAAAAAAGGGACCCCAGCACGTGCTTAGGTACCCCTCTCCAAAAATCCTTGAAAATCACAATGAATTTACGTGCATCGTGTCTCAAAATTATAGTATTTAACATCTACCATCTTTAAGCTTTCATTATCTCAATAAAAGAATGAACGCACTCTGATAATAAATTTAGATAGATAAGAGGAACTCCATGGCATGTCCGGTTATGAACTAAAATTAATTTAATTCCGCGAGCGTGTTTTACGCTGCAACCATTTAAAATCACAAATCCAAAAAATTAGATCCCCCCCTGTCCTTCTGACAAATAACAGTAATATTCCAATTCCTACAAACAGCTACTCTGCGGAAACTATCAAAATTCCCTACTACCTTTTTCACAAAATACCTAATTGCGCTGTCAGTTGATAGCGATTCACTTAAAAGATTTAGCATGATGGCTCTTACTTCTATGAAATTAACTTTACCTCCTAGAAACAACTCTGCAAAAATCTTATAAACTATTAAAGCTTAATTAACTTCATATTTACCAGCACGAATTTCTCTCGAAAGAGCAGTCTCGGCTCTGTGGCAGTTTCCTTCCCAAGGCGTAGAAGTCAAAAAATTCTCCCACTTCTGCCAGGGAATCCCCTTATTTATTACCCGAGACCACGCTACGCGTGAGTCATAGCTAGGGCTTTGTTCTTAAGCGGGTCGATCTATGAACCAACCAACGTGCCAGGAATCGCCCACGGTCATTTCTAAACTTTAGAACTTACGGTCAAGCGAAAATTTCCGTTGCTGACCTGTTTCCTACGCGCTTAAAACTCCCCCTAATCTACCCCCATCTGATTTTCACCCTTACTAAAAATTATAGCGCGCTCCCTAGAAAGAACCAAAATGCTCTGCCATTATGTTACACTGGAAAAATCTTCCATGAACGAATTATCTCAATGAAACAGCGCGCTGTGCCCAGTCTAAAAGTTAAAAACTACCATCTTTGCTAAAACCGTAATTCTTAATCTACACAAAAAGTCCAAACTCTATTATTATACAAAGAGAAATAAAAAAAAACAATAAGATAAAAATCCCACCGTAAATCTTTCCCTTAAAAATATCGTAAATAAATGCAAAAAATTTAAAGACTAGGGGCCTGTTTGTAAATGCAATCACATTAACTTCTCACATTACCCCCAAAAAAAAGGTCTTCAAGTTCGTGTAGTACACGATCTAATTTAATGTGATCTTGTATTTCCAGGACTGGCCCCTATACAATCTACAGATCTGACTGTCAGTCCTGAAGTCTCATGGTCACGACTGGGTTAGTTTTCCGCCTGGCGACTACAACTCCCAGGGTGGTCCTGCGAGCTTCTTCTTCTACGTTTCCTCCTTCTTCTTCTTCTACCAACTCCCATGCTCCGGTGGAAGAGTTGATCTTTCTTCGGACCTGTGCCATCCAATGGTGGGTCTGAACCTTCCTTGGCTATGTCCGTAAAAAAACTGTCTTGGTCGGCTGCCCTGACCAACTGGCTTTGTGGCTGCCTGACGATGGCGACTACCTTGCTGCACCTCGGCGGGTTTGAGACCGCAGGTATATGGCGATGAAGGTGCGAACTATCTGGTGCTTCCAGCATAAATTCTCCGATCGCTTCACTCCCCTCTTTTTTGCCTAGAGGGTTGCGTAGAGATTGCTCCTTTCTCTACTCTCCCACCAGGGTTCTCACTGGGTTGCGCCTGACCTCAGCGACATCCGTTTCCCCTACTAAGCAGAACGCATTTTGGTGGTACGTTTTTGCTTCTTGCCTCTTTGCAAGAGCCGCTTTCTGTTAGCGAGCTAGCAGCGGGATGGGGCCCATCTCCGTTTATAAGGCAAACGGTTTCTCAGATCACTGTCCTCCTCCGTCTGAGTAAAGTGCTGGTCGGATGGGGCTCCAGGGCTGGTTGGAAACATATGTTCGCTCGATTCGCTGTCTTCTGCCCTATGAAGATTGCGCTGGTCGTGTACATACGTTCTACCACTCTTGTCAGTAGGTCCCTCGCTCTCAGGAGGTAAGGCCATCGGGGGCCTATTTCCCGACGACTACGAAGGTATTTCCAAAATCAAAGGCGTCGCCGCTGTTTGTCCCTTCGGCTTAACAGGGCTGTCAGAGGGATACGCCTCTGCAAAAACCATTCCACTAACCTTGGAGGTATTTAACCTCTCCATCTCAAGGCGTGGCTGGTTGAGCTCTCGTGGGGGCTCCGTGAATCCGGGACATTCCCTTTTCACTTCTCTGGCCTGTAGTAGGCCCCCTTGCACCAGCAAGGATCGGGACTGGGGGGTTTCCCAAAACTATATATGGGGCCCCCAAGATGAAGTCATAAGCTGGCTGTTCCATTACAGCAGCTTTGATTGTGCCACGCACAAACCTGCTCTCCACCTTAATATTGGCTATCTGCAGACGCTGTGAGGTCCCTCCCCTCAAAACTCCACCAATATCAACCTTTTCCTTAGTCATTTGGCTTGGTTGTACAAATGTCGGGCGACTATACTACTCGGGTAAGTAAGCCCGCTGTCAAATAAACAAGTGGTAGCAGTCCCATTCACTACTGCTGGTCCGCTGTTAGAGAAACACTTCTCTGATTTGAAAGGTTCCCAATTGTTCCCTTTTTTTTCACTCTCACCGCCCTTAAACACGCTGTATGGTGAGTGGGTGGTTTGTTTACACACCGAGAAGTCCAGTGAGAGGTGGTACGGCAATTGCGACAGTACCTGTCATTTTCTCCCCTGTTTCTAGCAGGTTCATGAGACGTTGTCGCCTGTGCTCTGTTATGCGGTTGTGGGCCCGCAGGTTATGAATGGGATGGGGGGCTCCTTGCTAGACGGCCCCTGCTGCTGATGAGCAGAAGACGAAAACGACTGCGATGCCGATGCTTCGCTCCTTGGTCCAGTGCTGGCAGGTCTGGGTGTTTTCGTTTCTGGCCCAGTACTTCGGCCTGTGCCGTCTGGAACCTTTCAGCAAAAAGAATGATCTGGTCCCCAGTTGCTGGGCGCCCCTGCTCCGCCAGATACCTCCTCAAGTCAGGAGACATGTGTTGCTTTCACTTGTTCGCACATGACAAGCTCTTCTCGAGTCCTTCAAAAGTTTTTGCTAGAGACCCGACAATTCTCTCCAACGAGTGAGATAATTCTTCAGCCTTTCCTGCGAAATGGGAAAAAACTTTCTCCTTTCTCCGGCCTGCTCTCCCTGAACATAGCTTGGCACTTACGGGGAGTCCCACTGAAAGCGTTGTAACAGTGCGTTACGAAGGGCCTCAAAGTTAATTTTGTTCATTCACACTGAGCATCTTACTATAGATGTCGTAGGCCTGGTTTTTCAACGACTGAGATAATTTGAGGCACCACAAACTCTCATCCAACCCTACGCTTTTGCCATTCGTTCAAATTTTTCCAGGAATATGTCAATTTTCTCATTCCCGTTAGGGAAAGAGTCCATTGGAAAAATTCAAGGCTGCCATCCGGGGCCCTCCGTTCCTGAGGTGTCTTCGTCGCCCCTGCTCCGGGAGAATCTCCGTTAGCCGAACTGCCTTTCGAAGATCGGTACTCTGCAGTTCCAGTGAACGCAGGGCAAGTTCATGCTGTCTCTCTGCTTCTGTGGCCCTTTCCTTCGCCTCCCTTTCTGCCTTTCTCTCCTCTGCCTGTCGGGCCTTACTCTTCTTTCTCCGCTTCCAATTTACGCAGGTCCATCTCCTGCAGTCGGGGCCCCTCTCTTCTTCTCTCCGCTTTCCAATTTTACGCAGGTCCATCTCTGCCAGTCGGGCCTCTCTTCTTCTCCACTTCCCTTTTCTCTCTCTCCGTCTGCCGGTCCTGTTCCCTCATAATGTAAGCCCTAGTCTCGGCCTCATTCATCCCCATGCTTTTAGCTGCGTCCTTCCATGCAGTAAGTAGCTTGACCAATTCAGCCATCTTACCTGACAAATCAAGCAGTAACTCCACCACGAGGGGAAATGACAAAAAAGGAACACACGAAAAATTTACTGTTACCATTCTGGGCACTACTCCCTGTGTAACCAATGTCCCAAAACCCGCAACTCAGACTAGCACCAATCTGAAGAACTAACCTGAAAAAATTTTCATTAAGCACAGCTACCTAAAAACCCGAATTTAACCTTCCTGTTAAGAAAAATTCAGTTAGCCATTATCAGTTACCTCTAGTCATATCAACTAACTACAGCTACAATCTGACTGCACCCCTGTGGAGAAACTTCCTGTGGAAAAAAAAACTATTAGCTGGATCAGTTTATATATAGCTCGTTGTCTAGGGGGATATTATAAAGAAATCTATTTCCCAGACCTTTCCTATAGAAACAATCTATGAATCTTGACACGATCACAGAATTGATCCCAACAAAGATGATCTACCGGACGAAATGCCCGCCACTTGTCAAGATCACAGAATTGAAACGTACCCAAAGAAAAAAAGGGGAAATAAAATGATTGATTCACCGGACGAGTAGCACCCCACTTTGTCCAAGATCACAGAATTGAACGTAACAAAGATGATTCACCGGACTGATAGCACCCACTTTGTCAACGAAGTGGGATTTAAGACTAGAGGCTGTCCTACCTAAATAGACTAGACCCTAGTGGAAAGAAAGACTAAGAAGATAGATTTCAGAAGAAAATAACAGTGACTGTGGAGATGAGCTATTGGCGTCAAGGGTCGAGAACCGAAATTGACTCTTCCCTTGCCACTAAGTGACGTAACGTTTTTGCGATAACCTCACTACCTCTAGCTACCAGACTGGGATAAGGTTTAAAATTACTTAACACCACAGACACCACTTACAGACAACATTGTAGGTTGAAGTAAGTTATGACTGATCCAGCCGGAAAATTTACATGGATTTTATTTACACCACAGAAAATTCATATAACATACTACAAAATAGAATAAACATGAGTGTTCACACACCTGGAAAGAACATAACAATTAATTTCAAGTGATTATGTAAGGTAACCCCACAGTCCGCCCTCCCCTCAACCTGTAAGGAAGAAAGGAAAGTATATACAACAACATGTGAAGGAGTATCTGCGAACACCAGAATCCCGTTCTTTCTCCTCTAATCAACCAGATATCATGTAAACTCGCCCTAAACTCCTACTGTCCGTCTCAGTCTGCAGGACGTGTACTAGCACAAATGACGCGCCTACACCGCTGCTCCACTATAGGCTAAATATTCTCTGACTCTCACAAAGTCCACGACCAGAACCCTTCTATCCCCTCCGACACAACTTACAGATGACCTTGCTGAGTTTACTGTTATGTTCAGTGTCCTGTCTGACACTCCTAGTTCCTACAGAAACGACTCTTCCTCCACTACTCTCCTTCTCTCTATCTATCTCGTGCAGTAAAGAGGGATGTTAACCCTTTCCCCTCTTCTCTTCGCCTCCTGTTATGTAGCTGCTGACTTGCTTGGTAAATTAAACTCGGGGACGTGGTCTATTGCTGCTATGTCCAAATAGACGACTTATTACTTTGCAGTAGCCCGGGATACCCCTGCCTCGTGGGCTCAAGGCTGTCGGGATTATTATGCCCCGAACATTCACGACACTTTTATAGGCCTGCGCCTATGATCAGTTGTGTGTTTAACATGAGCGTAACTAGCTCCGAATTTGTAAAGAACATCTGTTCTTGCTGAAGAAGTCTGTGCTTCCAGCTCCCTGCTCTCTCTTGGGTACAAAACTTTTGCACCAGTGACCACCTTGTCACCACTCCCTTTCTTTTCTGGCTCTGCCGACTCTTCTTCTCCTGAGAAGACCGGCGAACTTCTAGCCAGCTGTAGGACTACTGTAGCCCTCCGCTGCCACGCCTGGAAAATATCTGCTGTGGACCAAACAATAACACAATATATATCACACATCAAGTTTTCATATCCTTAACACTTAACTCCCCTAACTCTCACTCTTCAACACTTAAATCCCAACTCTTCAACCACGTAAGTCTCAAATATCTAACCCCCAAGTTTTCCAATCTCGAACACTTAAGTTTTCAAATCTACCATACAGCTCCCATTGCTCTAAGTTTCGCTCAGCGGATTAGTACAAACATGCCTACCCCCACTTTTCCCCTCAATTTACGTCCTATCGACACTCCTAAATCACCAGGACTCATCTGGCTTAATCTCTTACAGGCTGGCGGCTTAGGTTATCCGTCACTAAACATTCTGACCCACTGTATGAAACTGTTTGCCGGTTAAATTCCTGTCCCTATAATTTAACCAATGATCGATTGTGTTTACCTGGCGACCAAATTAACAATAGACTTCACCCGGAAACAATAAGATCTCCCGACTCCATGAATTCAGCAGTATTAAACATAGCGAACTAATAAATAAGGGACTAATTAAAAATCCCAACTAGACCCGTAACTGCCCGACTTCAAAATGTTAGGTTTTTACCCACACATACGAGAAAAAATAACACAATATCCATGGCTCTAACATTTAAAGCCACTCGTTCTATTAACCACAGACGTTACACAAATTAGACCGATCGGTACTTTAAACACACTTGAACGAATTAAAATACCACACCAAAACCCTAGCGTATTATTCGCTAATAATTATAATCTCTGATAGCACTGTACATTAAATTCTCTAAAGGAACTGAAATCCTATTTTTACAATGCAGGCCTAGTTATCTCCCCTTTCTCCTTCCGTTATCAGATTCACCCCACTAAAAAAAAGGACCCCAGCACGTTGCATAGGTTAACCCCTCTCCAAATCCTTGAAAATCACAATGAATTTTTACGTGCAATCGTGTATCAAAAATTATAGTATTAAACATCTACCATGCTTTAAGCTTTCATTATCTTCATAAAAGAATGAACGCACACTGATAATAATTTAGATAAGAGGGAACTCATGGGCCCATGTCCGTTATCGAACTAAAAATTAATTTAATTACCGCGAGCGTGTGGTGTTTTACGCTGCACCAATTTAAAAATCACAAATCCAGGAAAAATTAGAGACCCTGTCTTCTGTCAATTAAACAGTAATTTTCCAATTTTCCTACAAACAGCTACTCTGCGGAAAACTATCCAAAATTCCCTACTACCTTTTTTCACACAATAACTCAATTGCGCTGTCAAGTATATATTCACTTAAAAGATTTATCATTGATGATGCTCTAGCATTCTATGAATGTAAACTTTACCTTCCTAGAAAACCACTCTGCAAAAATCTTCATAAAATATTAAAGCTTAATTAACTTCATAATTTTACGAGCACGAAGTTCTCATCGAAAGAGCAGTCGGCTCTGTGGCAGTTTCCTTCCCCCAAGGCTAGTAGAGTTCAAAAAATTCTCCCACTTCTGCCAGGGAATCCCGCGTATTTATTACCCCAGACCACGCTACCGCGTGAGTCATAGCTAGGCTTTGTTCTTTAGCGGGTCGATCTATGAACCAACCAAAGTGCCCGGAAATCGCCCCACGGGTCATTTCTAAATTTAGAACGTTACGGTCCAAGCGGAAAATTGTCCGTTGCTTGACCCTGTTTTTCCACGCGCTTAAAACTCCCCCTCTACCCCCATCTGATTAACAACCATTACTAAAAAATAATAGCGCAGCTCCCTGAGAAGAACCGAAAATGCTCTGTTGCCATTATGTTTACAGCTGGAAAAATCTTCCATGAACGAAATTATCTCAATGAAACAGCGCGCTGGTGCCAGTCTAAAAGTTAAAACTACCATCTTTGCTAGAAACCGTAATTCTTAATCTACACAAAAAGTCCAAACTCTATTATTATACAAAGAGAAATAAAAAAAACGAATAAGATAAAAATCCCACCGTAATCTCCGCTGAAAACGTAAATAAATGCAAAATTTAAATACTAGGGGGCCTGTTGTAAATGGCAATCACATTAACTTCTCACAGTACACAAGGAATCAGACTTAGAAGGCAATATTTGACAAAACTAAGGTGTCCTTTTGTTTCGGAATAATATTTGTGAAATACTGTATACCGTTTAGAATAATAACTTTCAAAGAACAAGATTTTTTGCACAAAAAAAACAAAACCTCTCATGAATACGTATTTTAGATGCTTCATGAAAAAATCAAATTAAGTAAAACAACTGTTTGACTTCTGAACATTTCTGAAACCAACATCTAGAAAAACTGGAAAATAGGACTATGACAGGTTTTTGTAAAAAGCTAAGTCTGTAACTTCTACATATTTTTCCATGACCAATTTTAACAATTCAAGGACTACTAGTAACGTTATGAAACTCCAAATAAATATAAATTTTAGAATCTGCCTAGGCTTACATTATTGTACTTCTTCCAGGTGGTCTAAATTAATTTGCTAATTGAGGGGTCTGATTGGGATGTACATTTAAAAACATGTAATCCTATTATAACTGTAATTATCTAAGAAAATTTATTCCAGACATGTTATTAGCAGACTTTTTATTCTCAGTTAAATAGGATTCCACTTGATTTGCTCTGCAAGACTTCCTAAGATCAAAAGCAGTCAGCAGACCCTACATTTTTTCCCTCCCTTTTTTCAGCATATCATCCTGAATGTCATCACCTAAACCGGAGTTTTTTTACTTACTGTCTAGCTCTACATGTTCTAATGTTATCTCAATTACCTCTTGGCTTTTCTCCCCAGAGACGTTATCTACCTCTTCCAGGATGGAGGTGAAATTCGTTCTATCTCACCTTAGACGCCGAAAGAAAAAACATCAGGGATGTGTATATTCGATGGATAGTACCAATGTTATTTAAATTTATAGAATAAAAGATACACCAGAGTATCTAGTGGTGTAGATATGTTTTCCTATAACTGACCTCGAAACCCTCGAATCGGTCGGTTGGATCTGAGGGTTGATCAGTGAGTTAACAGTTCACGATCGTTTTTTTTTTTTTTTTTTTGTTTTTCGTTCGCGCCGCTAAATACTCGATGCGGAAATCTCTGGTTATATTATTTTTATTTCTAACACTGATTTGATGTTTATAACGTGAGTATCCCGTTTATTTTCTTGTTACAGAGACAGGTGTCCCTCGCCCTTCCGTGCAAATATCTCGCCGAATTCGGAGGTACCCATTGCCAGCTGGGTCGGGCTCAGGAGCCGGCCAGTCCTGGTCGACGACACTCCTTCAAATGGTCTCGCCCAGGGGGTCTCGTAGTTAATCCAGTCCCAAATCCCGGTCAACGATAAAATCCTCAAATGTCCCGTCGCGCCGGGTTTAGATCCTGTATCACCCACCACCACAACCCCCGGTCGCCAGAGCGGTGTTGTAACCACTTACGCGAGGCGCGGTCTCCCCAATTCACTATCGTAACAACAAGCTATTGTTACCAGAACCAGAACACAGGCTCAACAGTAAAACATGACTCACTGAATTCATTCGACACTCGAACAAATTGTTCTTAGAAAACTCATGCACTTCAGTTGGAAAGAATTCACAGACTAATCGACAAATAATAGAGAGAACTCTAGGGCAGAAAATATGTTCTCCGACAACTATCAGGAAAATGGAAACCATGGTCATATATCGGACATGTCCTACGAATGCAAAACAACAGAATACCACTACAGGCGCTCACTTGGGTTCCTGAGGGTAAGAGGAAAAAAGGAAGACCAAAAGAAACACTCAGAAGAACAATAATAAGAGAAGGAAGAACGTTGGGCCTAATAATGTGCAAGAGCTAAGAGGAGTGGCGTCACAACGAACAACCTGGAGAGCACTGGTTTCTGCCTTATGCGCCGTGTTTGGTGCTTAAAGAATTTATTATTATTATTTTCCTCACCCAACCACACCCTGTTAAATCTTTCTAGAATATTGCAGCACGTAAGGTACTATCTTGTGTTGATGCTGATATTCCCAACACTTGTTACATTACTAATACCATGAAACTGTCTTACAAAATACTTCATTTAACAAAAAAAAAAAAAAACACGAAAAGATGGCAGCTTCTGTCAGTATCTCAATATCTGTTAGAACATGAATGAAAGAATCAACAAGCTGTTTTGTAGCTGGCACACAAGGTGAAAATATTTCTTACTGTTAACAACTTTACTATGAAATATAATAACGTAGACAATCCTTGCAGTCATGAAAATTAGTACATGATCAAAAATGACTTGTGATTTCTCAAACTTATTACTGAATCAGTTTGACAGCTGTCAATAATCAAAATCACAAAGGCAGTCTCATCCATCCACGCCACAATTCTCAAATATCGATTGAAATCTTCAGCTTTTTTCGGAGCTTAATCTTGCTGTAGACTCCCAAAATTTACGCACTTAGCCAATTGAAAAAGCTGAATTCCTTTACTCTGTGTTCATGAAATTAGCAATGACAGGTCCATATCCTTGAATCCGAAATTCTCGGGGAACAGCTGTATTTCGGATTTTTTTCGGTTTCCAGATGTCGCCCACCAAAAAATCAACTCAAAATATAGCCCAAAAACGCACTCAATGTAGCACAAGATGGCCCAAAAATAACACAAAGTCGACCCAATGTGTATTTAAAATCATCAGTAATGAGTTTGAATATTGCCTTAATACTTGCGATGTTAGGAATATTTCAGTTTTTGGGTGTTTGGATTAAAATGGACCTGTATTTCTTTGGCTTCAAACTCAAAACCAAAATTCCACACAATTTTCTAAAAGGAATATTGCAAACATCAGAACTGAGTATCCGAGGAAGAGGCTGAAGTTACTAAAAGAGACATGGTTTCACAACCAGAACGATATGCCATGAGCCTTGAAACCCAGCCCCTGCAGACCCAAGAGGAACAGTCCTAGTTACGAAGGATTGGGACATGTCTGCAGAATGGGAGAAGGTCAGCTTCCATTACAATTATGGGAATCTAAGGACCCAGGGATCTAGACCTCCAGAGGACCCAGTGTTCATTGCAAGGACAACATCATGACAATCCCCTGAAGGACTGAGGATCTGGAATGGAAACCAGGCCAAAAGACAGATGGGCCAATAGGATCGCACGAACGCACTTTCTGGCTAACATCTACACTACAAGGTAGAAGAGGAACGACTAAGTAAAGTTATACTGGTTTTCGTACATTTTCAATACCTTTTTAAGACATGGATTTTTTTTAGTTTTTTGTTAAATTTCTGAAACTATATTTCAACTACATGACCCAGGGGGAAACCTGGCTTAAGAAAAGAAGGGTGGGCGGAATCTGAAATAAAAAATAGGAAAAGGTCAATCATCTGACTGGAGCAAAGATCTTTTTTTTTTGTCTTATTTCCTAGTAGAGGGGAATTACCATTTTTAACTTTGTTTTTCCTAAATTCACTGAACCACTGACCCAAGTCCTAACTTGCAAGTTCCCCTCAGCTTCTTACAACTCTTTTGAAATTAACAAAAGGTGAAAATAGCAGACTCAATTTACAAACCTCCTTTTTTTTGGTTCAGGATCAGTAAGATGCGATCCTCTCAGCTGTTTTAATTTAAACAGAAGTCAAATCTCTGACCAAGCAAACCAGTGCGTTTGATGGTTAAAAACATGCGTGCATTGCCAAGTCGAACTGTGTAGAAACTGAAAGTCCAATGAAGGGCAAAGTGTATGGCAGCGGAAGATTTCTGAAACAAATAGTGGTTTTGTGAGTTTTCACAACATTAGAATGAGAATATCCAAAACAGTAAGAGTGTCAGAATCACAACTGAGAGATGTGGATATCCATCCCAACTGTAGAATGTGAATATCACAACTGTAGAATATGAATTCATAACTGTAGAATGTTAAATGCCCAAGGCATTCTGAGATTTCAGTTGGAATATATTACAAAAACACCACTATGACAAACCTCTTAAATATCATAAACTAACATTATTCTTAAAATACAACAATCTGTTTAAATCAAAGTTTTTTAAAATGTCACAAGTTTGTAACAGCTGTATTATACTTTAATGTCTCGAATCTTGTAACTCACTCACTCATCACCTTTCAGCTCCACAAGAGCATAGGCTTCTTCAACAAACTTATTGTCAAGTGATCTTGCCTTGTGCCTTCAGCTCTAAGTCCTTTCCCATGTCTTTCATCAACAAAACTTATGTCCAAGAGATCTTGCCCTTGTGCCATCAGCTCAATGTCGTCATCAACAAACTTATGTCACGAGAATCTTGCCTAGTGCCTTCAGCTCAAAGTCTTTCCATTGTCTTCATCAACAAGACTTTATGTCAAGTGATCTTGCCTTGTGCCATCTGCTCAAAGTCTTTTTCATATCTTCAATCAACAAACTTATGTCAAGAGATCTTGCCCTTGTTGCCTTCAGCTCAAGGTCTCTATCCCATGTCTTTCATCAACAAACGTATGTCAAGAAGATCTTGCCTTGTGCCATCAGCTCAAAGTCGTTCATCAACCAAACATAAGTCAAGAGATCCTTGCCTTGTGCCTTCAACCCAAAGGTCTTTCCATGTCTTCATCAACAAACTTTATGTCAAGAGATCTTGTCCTAGTGGCCATCAGCTTCAAAGTCTATCATCAACAAACTTATGTCAAGAGATCTTGGCCTTGTGCCATCAGCATCAAAGTCTTCTTCAACAAACTTATGGTCATCCAAGCAGATCTTGCCTTGTGCCACTCAGCACAAAGTCTTTCCATGACTTCATCAACAAACTTATGTCCAAGAGATCTTTGCCTTGTGCCATCAAGCTACAAAGTCTTCATGCAGCTGTTCGATTAGCTCTTTTTAAAAAAATATCGCTGTGTCCTATTTTTATGCCATATGCCCGTTATTACTGCTTAAAAAATGCAAATCTTAGTGCTGTGCACAAAATGTCTTCATCAAACAAACTTATGTCAAGTGATATAGCCTTGTGCCACTCATCTCTCAAAGTCTATATCCATGTCTTCATCAACAAACTTATGTCAAGGAGATCTTGGCCTTGATGCAATCAGCTTCAAAGTCTTCATCAAACAAACGTAAGTCAAGTGATCTTGCCGTTGTGTCCATCAAGCTCAAAGTCTTTCATCAACAAACTTGTGTCAAGTGCTCTTGGCCTTTTGCCATCAGCTCAAAGGTCTTTCCCATGTCTTCATCAAACAAACTTATGTCAAAGTGATCTTGCCTTGGGCCATCAGCTCAAAGTCTTCAACAACAAAATTATGTCAGGTGAATCTTGCCTTGTGCCCATCAGCTTCAAAGTCTTCATCAACATACTTATGTCTAGTAGAACTTGCCTTGTGCCATCAGCTCAAAGTCTTCATTCACACAAACTTATGTCAAGAAGATCCTTGCCCTTGTGCATCAAGCTCAAAGTCTTCATCCAACAAACTTATGTTCCAGAGATCTTGCCTAGTGCCACCCAACTCAAAGTCTTTCCCATGTCTACATCAACCAACTTAAGTCCAAGAGTTCTTGCCCTTGTGCCATCAGCTTCAAAGTCTTCATCAAACAAACCAATGTCAAGAGTATCTTGCCGTAGTGCCAACCCCCCACAGCTCAAAGTCTTGCCATGTCCCCTCATCAACCAACTTATGTCAAAGATCTTGCCTTGTGCCATCAGCTCACAGTCTTCATCAACAAACTTATGTCAAGTGATCTTGCCTTGTGCCATCAAGCCTCAAAGTCTTTCCATGTCCTTTCATTCAACAAACTTATGTCAGTGATCTTGTCCTTGTGCCATCAGCTCAAATTATTCATCAACAAAACTATGTTCAAGAGTGTCTTGCCTTGTGCCATCAGCGCAAAGTTTTTGCCATGTCCTTCATCAACAAACTTATGTCAAGAGATCTTGCCTTGTGCCATCAGCTTCATAGTCTTCATCAAACAATCTTATGTCAGTGATCTACGCATTGTGCCATCAGTCAAAGGTCCTTCCATGTCTTCATCAACAAACGTATGTCAAGAAAGATCTTGCATTTTGCCATCAGCCTCAGTTCTTTCCATGTCTTCATCAACAAACTTAAGTCAAGTGATCTTGCCTTGTGCCATCCAGCTCTAAGTCCTTCATCAACAAACCTCTGTCCAAGAGGATCTTGCCTTGAGCCATCAAGCTCAAAGTTTTCATCACAACAAACTTATGTCAAGAGAATCTTGCCTGGTGCCATCAGCTCAAAGGTCTAATCCATTTCTTCATCAACAAACTTATAATCAGAGCTCTTGACCTGTGGCATCAGCTTCAAAGTCTTTCATCAACACACTTATGTCACAGTGATCTTGCCTTGTGCCAACTCAGGCCCCCTCAACGTCTTTCCATGTCATTCATCAACAAACTTAAGTCAAGTGATGCTCTAGCCTTGGGTGCCATCAGCGCTCAACGTCCTTCATCAACAAAACTTTATTTCAGTGATCTTGCCTTGTGGTGCCATCAGCTCAGAGGGTCTTTCATCAACAAACTTATGTCAAGTGATCTTGCCTTTTGGGGGGTGGGGCCCCAATCAGCTCAAAGTCTGTCCATGTCTTTCATCAACAAACTTTTGTCAGTGATCTTGCCTCGTGCCAATTCAGCTTAATAGTCTTCATCAACAAACTTATGTCAAGTGATCTTGCCTTGTGCCATCAGTTCAAAGTCTTTTCCAATGTCTTCAACAACAAACTTATGTCAGTGATCTTGCCTTGTGCCATCAGCTCAAAGTCTTCATCACACATACTTAATGTCCAAGTGATCTTGGACTTGAGCCATCAGCTCAAAGTCTTTCCATGTCTTCATTCAACAAACTTATGTTCAAGTTATCTTGCCTTGTGCCATCAGCACAAAGTCGTCTTCAACAAAATTCTACTGGGTCAACGTGAATCTTGGCCTTGTGCCATCAGCTCAAAGTCTTCATCAAAGCACACTTAAGACAAAGAGATCTGGGCCTAGTGCCATCAGCTCAAAGTCTTCATCAACAAACTTATTATCAAGAAGATATTTGCCTTGTGCCATCAGCTCAAGAGTCTTTCTCATGTCTTCGTCATTCCCATCAAGACTGCCTCGCTCTACCTCTCTTACCCTGTGAGATCCCAGAATAAGAACTACCTTGTAATGGCTATCAACAGGTTATTCTCTGTGTGGTATCCTATCCATCTTCCAGCAACATCTACCATCATCTCTTGTTTCACGGGCACTTGTCATCAGTAACACATTAGTGTTCTTTGTCATACCACTCCAATCCTTCTTGTCTTCTACTCCAGCACTCATTTATGAAAGCCAATAGCTTTTTAGTTTGTTTGTTTTTTTGTTGTTCAGTTAAATATGAACAGTTAACATTATTTAAAACACTTACCTTAATTATCCCAATTTGTAAAATAAACATAATATTTTTTAAATATCACAATCCTTGTCACAAATCATGTGGCCTATCACACTCCGGGCTGTCAGCACGTTACTTCTGCTGTTTCTGTGCTGTCAAAGGTTATTGCTAATAATGTTGTTTATATTATCACCAACATTCACTATTTTATTAATCAATTATTGGGTTATGACGTTCACTTATAAAAATTATCAAAACCCGTAAAGGACAAAGTTTCTCTTCCACAACCACTATTTCTACCCCACTATAAAGTAAATGAATCTGACATCAATAAACACAGCAAACAATGGTTACCAGCCCAGCACTGGGTACTGGAATACAAAGTTTAACGCATCAGTTTGTGTCTTCATAAAGTTTCTATCATTCTGACCTGATACATCTTGTAAAGTTCGCCCACATATCCAGCAGTGAACCAATGGAGCCTCAATGAAACTTATGCAGAGTCTGGGAATAGTTTTTGAAAAATTTGAGGGATGTAATTAATTTCTTCTGCTAAAAATCATCAAAAACATTCATGAACAATCATTTACACCATCCTGAAGACCCCCAAGTTAGTTGACATAAAACAGAAATGCTATAATGAATATCCCCGTCTTATAAAAAGCTGTGCGATTAGTCACTTTTTAAAATAATATCAATGTTTCTATTTTATGCCATATGCCCTGTTATACCTTAAAAAAATTCACATTCTAATGCTGTGCGCAAAAATTCCCATGGAGGGCAGGAAGTATAACTTTCAAGTTCACTCAGTGGTGGTGAGATGGTCAAGAAGGCATTGTCACTGCTAACATAATGCATCATGACACGACCAAAAAATGGAAAGCAGTTCTATAGTAATCCGTAACATAGATCAAGATATTAATTCTTGAAGAGAAAAAGGAAAAAGGATGGCAAAGGAAGCTCGATTAAATTTTTTTAAAAATCTCCTCCAATATTTTCTGCCCTCCAAGCCATCCCCATAGACGAAGTGGTTGTGCCTTCTTCCATTGTTGAGCCAGAAACACTTGTTCCCGCCCCAACACAACTTTCCCTATCAGTTGTCTGAAGATAAAGACAGCTCAGCCTATGATGACACAGGGGACGGAGGTAGTAGCGATTAAAGTCCTATAAATAATTCTTTACATTTTTACTGTTAGTCACAGTATAATATTTAAAGAATATTATAGGACCTGTAATCGCTACTACCTCCGTCCCTGTGTCCATCATAGCCGAGCTGTCTTTATCTTCAGACAACGTTCGCGGGAAAGTTGTGGTTGGGTTTGGTACACGTGTGTTTCTGGCTCTACATTGTATAGCAGGAACAATCTAATTCGTCTATGGGGGCAGAAAATATTGGAGGATATTTTTAAAAAAAATTTAATCGAGCATCCCTTGCCATCTTTTTCCTTTTCTCTCTTCAAGAATTAATATCTTGATCTATGGTTACGGATTAACTTATGAGGAACTGACTTTCCAATTTTGGGGTCATGGGATGCATTACTGTTAGCAGTGACAATGCTTCTTGACCGTCTCACCACCCTGAGTGACCTTGATGAAAGTTAACTTTCCAGCCCTCCCATGGAATTTTGCGCACAGCCAGTATGATTGAATTTTTTTAAGCCGTTATTATACTGGCTTAATGGCATAAAAATAAGAAACAGTGATATATTTTAAAAAGTGTTAAGCGAAACAGCTTTTTATAAGACGTGGAATTCAATTATAGCTATTCCTGTCTTTATGTCAACTAACTTGGGGGTCTACAGGTTGGGTGTAAATGATGTATGAATGTTTTGGATGAATTTTTAGCAGAAGAAATAATTACATCCCACAAATTTTTCAAAAACTTTTCCAGACTCAGCCATTTGATCAGTGAGGGCTCCATTTGGTTTCAATGCTGGATATGTGGAAAGAACTTTACAAGATGTATCAGTCTGAAAAGATAGATACTTTTGAAGACACAATCTGATGGTAATTTGTATTTCCAGTACCCAGTGCTGGTCTTAGGTAACATTGTTCGCTGTTTTATTGATGTCAGATTCAATTACTTTTATGTGGGGTAGAAATAGTGGGTGTGGAGAGAAACTTTGTCCTTTACGGGTTATTTGCTAAATTTAATAAGTGACGTCAAAAACCAATAATTGTTTAATAAAAGAATGAATGTATGGTGTTAATAAAACAATTATTAGGCAATAACCTGTGACAGCACAGCAACAGCAGAAGTTAACGTGCTGACAGCCCAGATGTGAGTAGGCCCACATAGATGTTGTCAAAATTGTGATATTTTAAAATAATGTTTATTTTACAAATTGGGATAATTAAGGTAATGTTTTAAATAATGTTAACTTTACATATTTACTGAACAACAAAAAAACAACAACTAAAAAGCTATAGGCTTTCATAAATGAGTGCTTGAGTAGAAGACTAGAAGGATTGGAGTGGTATGACAAAATCACTAATGTGTTACTGATGACAAGTGCCAGTGAAACAAGAGATGAGAAGAAGTTGCTGGAGATGGATAGGATACACACTGAGAAACCTGTTGATAGCATTACAAGGTAGTTTCTTATTCTGGGCATCCACAGGGTAAGAGAGGTAGAGCGAGACAGACTTGATGGGAATGACGAAGACATGGAAAGACTTTGAGCTGATGGCACAAGGCAAGATCTCTTGACATAAGTTTGTTGATGAAGACTTTGAGCTGATGGCACAAGGCAAGATCTCTTGACATAAGTTTGTTGATGAAGACTTTGAGCTGATGGCACAAGGCAAGATCTCTTGACATAAGTTTGTTGATGAAGACTTTGAGCTGATGGCACAAGGCAAGATCACTTGACATAAGTTTGTTGATGAAGACATGGAAAGACTTTGAGCTGATGGCACAAGTCAAGATCACTTGACATAAGTTTGTTGATGAAGACTTTGAGCTGATGGCACAAGGCAAGATCACTGACATAAGTTTGTTGATGAAGACATGGAAAGACTTTGAGCTGATGGCACAAGGCAAGATCACTTGACATAAGTTTGTTGATGAAGACTTTAAGCTGATGGCACGAGGCAGGATCACTGACATAAGTTTGTTGATGAAGACATGGACAGACTTTGAGCTGATGGCACAAGGCAAGATCACTTGACATAAGTTTGTTGATGAAGACTATGAGCTGATGGCACAAGGCAAGATCACTGACATAAGTTTGTTGATGAAGACTTTGAGCTGATGGCACAAGGCAAGATCACTTGACATAAGTTTGTTGATGAAGACATGGAAAGACTTTGAGCTGATGGCACAAGGCAAGATCACTTGACATAAGTTTGTTGATGAAGACTTTGAGCTGATGGCACAAGGCAAAGAATCTCTTTGATATAAGTTTGTTGATGAAGACATGGATAGACTTTGAGCTGATGGCACAAGGCAAGATCTCTTGACATAAGTTTGTTGATGAAAACTTTGAGCTGATGGCACAAGGCAAGATCTCTTGACATAGGTTTGTTGATGAAGACTTTGAGCTGATGGCACAAGGCAAGATCACTTGACATAAGTTTGTTGATGAAGACATGGAAAGACTGAGCTGATGGCACAATGCAAGATCTCTTGACATAAGTTTGTTGATGAAGACATGGAAGGACTTTGAGCTGATGGCACAAGGCAAGATCACTTGACATAAGTTTGTTGATGAAGACTTTGAGCTGATGGCACAAGGCAAGATCTCTTGACATAAGTTTGTTGATGAAGACATGGAAAAACTTTGAGCTGATGGCACAAGGCAAGATCACTTGACATAAGTTTGTTGATGAAGACTTTGAGCTGATGGCACAAGGCAAGATCACTTGACATAAGTTTGTTGATGAAGACATGGAAAGACTTTGAGCTGATGGCACAAGGCAAGATCACTTGACATAAGTTTGTTGATGAAGACTTTGAGCTGATGGCACAAGGCAAGATCTCTTGACATAAGTTTGTTGATGAAGACATGGCTGACTTTGAGCCACAAGGCAAGATCTCTTGACATAGGTTTGTTGATGATGACTTCATTGAGCTGGATGGCACAAGGCAAGATCTCTATGACATATCAGTTTTAGCTGATGACGACATGGAAAGGAACTTTGGCTGGTGGCACAAGGCAAGATCTCTTGACATAAGTTTGTTGATGAAGACATTTGGAGCTGATGCACAAGGCATTAGATCTCTTGACATAAGTTTGTTGATGAAGACTTTGAGCTTGATGGGCACGGGCACAGATCTCGTGACATAAGTTTAAATGATGAAGACTTTGAGCTGATGGCACAAGAGCAAGATCTCTTGAAAAAGTGTGTTGATGAAACATTTGAGCTGATGGCAACAAGGCAAGATCACTTGACATAAGTTTTGTTGATGAAGACATGAAAGACTTTGAGCTGATGGGCACAAGGCAAGATCTCACTTGACACAAGTTTGTTTTGATGAAAGACTTTGAGCTGATGGCACAAGGCAAGATCACTTGACATAAGTTTGTTGATGAAGACATTGAGCTGATGGACAAGGCATGAATCACATAAGTTTGTGAGATGAAGACATGGATAGACTTTGAGCTGATGGCACAAGGCAATATCATCTCTTGACATAAGTTTGTTGATGAAGACATTTTGTGCACAGCATTAGATTTGCATTTTTTTAAGAGTTACAACGGGCATATGGCATAAAATAGAAACAGCGCATATTTTTTTACATGAAAGTGCTAATCGAACAGCTGATGAAGACTTTGAGCTGATAGCACAAGGCAAGATCTCTTGACATAAGTTTGTTGATGAAGACATCTGGAAAGACTTTTGAGCTGATGGCACAAGGCAAGATCTCTTGACATAAGTTTGTTTGATGAAGACTTTGAGCTGATGGCACAAGGCAAGATTTGTTTTTTTTCTCTTGACATAAGTTTTGATTTTGATGAAGACTTTGAGCTGATGGGCACAAGACAAGATCTCTTGACATAAGTTTGTTGATGAAGACATGGAAAGACTTTGAGTTGAAGGCACCAAAGGCAAGATCTCTTGACATAAGTTTTGTTGATGAAAGACTTTGAGCTGATGGCACAAGGCAAGATCTCTTGACATAAGTTTGTTGATGAAGACATGGATAGACTTTGAGCTGATGGCACAAGGCAAGATCTCTTGACAGAAGTTTGTTGGTGAAGACATGGAAAGACTTTGAGCTGATGGCACAAGGCAAGATCTCTTGACATAAGTTTTCGTTGATGAAGAACATGGAAAGGACTTTGAAGCTGAAGGGGCACAAGGCAAGATCTCTTGACATAAGTTTGTTGATGAAGACTTTGAGCTGATGGACAAGGCAAGATTCTCTTGACATAAAGTTTGTTGATGAAGACCATTGAAAGACTTTTGAGCTGAAGGCACAAGGCAAGATCACTTGACATAAGTTTGTTGAAGAAGGGGCCTATGCGTCTTGATGGAGCTGAAAGGTGATGAGTGAGTGAGTTACAGATTGTGACATTAAAGATAATACAGATCTTCCAAACTGTGACATTTTAAAAACATTTATTTAACAGATTGTTGTAATTTTAAGATAATGTTTAGTTTATGATATTTAAGATGTTTGTCATATTGGTGTTTTTGTAAAAATATATTCCAACTGAATTCTCAGATGCCTTGGGCATTAACATTCTACAGTTTATGATATTCAAATTCTACAGTTGTGATATTCACATTCTACAGTTGGGATATTTTCACATTCTACAGTTTGTGATACTGACACTCTTACAGTTGTGATATTCACATTCTAAAGTTGTGAAAACTCACAAACGACTTTTTGTTTCAGAATCTTCGCTTCCATACACTTGCCTTCATTGGACTTTCACTTTCTACACAGTTCTACTTGGCAATGCACGCATGTCTAACCATCAAAGCACTGGTTTTTGCTTGGTCAGAGATTGACTCTGTTAATTAAACAGCTGGAAGATCGCATCTTACTGATCCTGAACCAAAAAAAGGAGGTTTGTAAATTGAGTATGCTATTTCACCTTTTGTTAATTTCAAAAGGTGTAAGAAGATGAGGGGAACTGCAGTAGGACTTGGTCAGTGGTCAGTGAATTTAGGAAAAACAAAGTTAAAATGGTAATTCCTCTTACTAGGACATAAGACAAAAAAAAAGATCTTTGCTCCCAGTCAGATGATTGACCTTTTTCCTTTTTTTATATTTCAGATTCCCCCACCCTTCATTTTCTTAAGCCAGGGTTCCCCCTGGTCATGTAGTTGAGATAAAGTTTCAGAAATTTAACAAAAAATAAAAAAATCCAGT
The DNA here is from genome assembly GCA_024509875.1 of Oreohelix idahoensis. Classification (NCBI taxonomy): domain Eukaryota; kingdom Metazoa; phylum Mollusca; class Gastropoda; order Stylommatophora; family Oreohelicidae; genus Oreohelix; species Oreohelix idahoensis. The sequence continues at coordinate 128,118 of JAMPIV010021147.1, read as the reverse complement.
CTTAAAAGGTATTGAAATTTACTAAAACCAGTATACTTACTTAGTCGTTCCTCTTCTACCTTGTAGTGTAGATGTTAGCCAGAAAGTGCGTCGTGCTATCCTATTGGCCATCTGTCTTTTGGCCTGGTTCCAATCCAGTCCTCAGTCCTTCAGGGATTGTCAGATGTTGTCCTTGCAATGAACTCTGGGTCCTCCTGGAGGTCTAGATCCCTGGGTCTTAGTTTCCCATATTTGTAATGGTAGCTGACCTTCTCCCATTCTGCAGACATGGCCAATCCTTCGTAACTAGGACTGTTCCTCTTGGGTCTGCAGGGGCTGGGTTTCAAGGCCATGGCATATCGTCTGGTTGTGAACCATGTCTCTTTTAGTAACTTCAGCCACCTTCCTCGGATACCTCATTTCTGATGTTTGCAATATTCCTTTTAGAAAATTGTGGAATTTTGGTTGAGTTTGAAGCCAAATAAATACAGGTCCATTTTAATCCGAACACCCAAAAACTGAAATATTCCTAACATCGAAAGTTTTAAGGCAATATTCAAACACATTACTGATGATTTTTAAATACACATTGGGCGACTTTGTGTTATTTTGGGCAACTTGTGCTACTTTGAGTGACTTTTTGGGCTATTTTGAGTGATTTTTTGGGCGACATCTGGAAACCGAAAAAATCCGAAATACAGCTGTCCCCGAGCATTTCGGATTCAAGGATATGGACCTGTAATTGCTAATTTCATGAAACAGAGTAAAGGAATGCAGCTTTTTCAATTGCTAAGTGCGTAATTTTGAGTCTACAGCAAGATTAAGCTCCGAATAAAGCTGAAGATTTCAATCGATATTTGAGAATTGTGGCTTGGATGGATGAGATCTGCCTTTGTGATTTGATTATTGACAGCTGTCAACTGTTTCAGTAAAAGTATGAGAAATCACAAGTCATTTTGATCATGTACAATTTTCATGACTGCAGGATTGTCTAGTTATTTATTTCATATTAAAGTTGTTAACAGTAAGGAATATTTCACCTTGTGGCCAGCTACAAAACAGCTGTTGACTCTTTCACATGGTTCTACAGATATTGAGATACTGACAGAAGCTGCCATCTTTTCTTGTTTTTTTTTTTTTTAAATGAAGTATTTTGTAAGACATTATTCATGGTATTAGTAATGTAACAAGTGTTGGGAATATCAGCATCAACAAAGAAATACCTTACTGTGCTGCATATTCTAGAAAGATTTACAGGGTGTGTTTGGGGAGAAAATAATAATAATAAATTCTTTAAGCACCAAACACGGCACATAAGGCAGAAACCAGTGCTCTCCAGGTTGTTCGTTGTGACACCACTCCTCTTAGCTCTTGCACATTATTTAGGCCCAACGTTCTTCCTTCTCTTATTATTGTTCTTCTGAGTGTTTCTTTTGGTCTTCCTTTTTTCCTCTTACCCTCAGGAACCCAAGTGAGCGCCTGTAGTGGTATTATTATGTTGTTTTGCATTCGTAGGACATGACCGATATATGACCATCGTCTTTTCCTTATATAGTCGGAGACATATTTCTGCCTAGAGTCTTCTCTTATTTGTCGATTAGTCTTGAATTCTTTCCAACTGATGTTCATGAGTTTTCTAAGACATTTGTTCTCGAATGTATTCAGCTGAGTCATGTTTACTGTTGAGCCTGGTTCTGTTTCGGTAACAATAGCTTGTTTTACGATAGTGAATTGGGGAGCCGCGCTAGCGTAGTGGTTACAACACCGCTCTGGCGACCGGGTGATACAGGATCAAACCCGGGCGACGGAATTTGAGGATTTTTCGTCGACCGGGATTTGGACTGGATTAACTCGAGACCTGGCGAGAACATTTGAAGGAGTGTCGTCGACCAGGGACTGGCGGCTCCTGAGCCGACCCAGCTGCAATGGGTACCTCCGAAATCGGCGAGTATTTGCCTGAATGGCGAGGGACACCTGTCTCTGTACAAGAAATAAAGGGATACTCACGTAAAATCAAAATCAGGTTAGACATAAAAATAATAACCTGAGATTTCGCCTCGAGTATTAGCGGGCGAACGAAAAAAAAAAAAAAAAAAAAAAACGATAGTGAATTGTTAACTCACTGATCAACCCTCCGATCCAACCGACCGATTCGAGGGTTTCGAGGTCAGTTATAGGAAAATATCTACACCACTAGATACTCTGGTGTATCTTTTATTCTATAATTTAACATAACATGGTACTATCCATCGAAATATACACATTCCTGATGTTTTTCTTTCGGCGTCTAAGGTGAGAAACGAATTTCACCTCCATCTTGGAAGGGTAGATAACTTCTCTGGGGAGAAAAGCCAAGAGGAAATTGAGATAACATTAGAACATGTAGAGCTAGACAGTTAAGTAAAAAAACCTGTTTAGTTGATGACATTCAGATGATATGCTGAAAAAGGGAGGGAAAAAATGTAGGTCTGCTGACTGCTTTTGATCTTAGGAAGTCTGCAGAAGCAAATCAAGTGAATCCTATTTAACTGAGAATAAAAAGTCTGCTAATAACATGTCTGGAATAAATTTTCTTAGATATTACAGTTATAAATAGGATTACATGTTTTTAAATGTACATCATCAGACCTCAATTAGCAAATTAATTTAGACCACCTGGAAGAAGTACAATAATGTAAGCCTAGGCAGATTCTAAAATTTATATTTATTTGGAGTTTCATAACGTTACTAGTAGTCCTTGAATTGTTAAAATTGGTCATGGAAAAATTATGTAGAAGTTACAGACTTAGCTTTTTACAAAAACCTGTCATAGTCCTATTTTCCAGTTTTTCTAAGATGTTGGTTTTCAGAAATGTTCAGAAGTCAACAGTTGTTTACTTAATTTGATTTTTTCATGAAGCATCTAAAATAAGTATTCATGAGAGGTTTTGTTTTTTTTGTGCAAAAATCTTGTTCTTTGAAGTTATTATTCTAAACCGGTATACAGTATTTCACAAATATTATTCCGAAACAAAAGACACCTTAGTTTTGTCAAATATGCCTTCTAAGTCTGATTCCTTGTGTACTGTGAGAAGTTAATGTGATTGCATTTACAACAGGCCCCTAGTCTTTAAATTTTGCATTTATTTACGTTTTTCAGGGAAAGATTACGGTGGGATTTTTATCTTATTCGTTTTTTTTATTTCTCTTTGTATAATAATAGAGTTTGGACTTTTTGTGTAGATTAAGAATTACGGTTTCTAGCAAAGATGGTAGTTTTAACTTTTAGACTGGCACCAGCGCGCTGTTTCATTGAGATAATTCGTTCATGGAAGATTTTCCAGTGTAACATAATGGCAGAGCATTTTCGGTTCTTCTCAGGGAGCGCGCTATAATTTTTAGTAAGGGTGAAATCAGATGGGGGTAGATGGGGAGTTTTAAACCCGTGGAAACAGGTCAGCAACGGAAAATTTTCCGCTTGACGTAAGTTCTAAATTTAGAAATGACCGTGGGCGATTCCTGGCACGTTGGTTGGTTCATAGATCGACCCGCTTAAGAACAAAGCCTAGCTATGACTCACGCGTAGCGTGGTCTGGGGTAATAAATAAGCGGGATTCCCTGGCAGAAGTGGGAGAATTTTTTTGAACTTCTACGCCTTGGGAAGGAACTGCCACAGAGCCGACTGCTCTTTCGAGAGAAATTCGTGCTGGTAAATATGAAGTTAATTAAGCTTTAATAGTTTATAAGATTTTTTGCAGATTTGTTTCTAGGAGGTAAAGTTAATTCATAGAAGTAGAGCCATCAATGCTAAATCTTTTAAGTGAATATAAACTGACAGCGCAATTAGGTATTTTGTGAAAAGGTAGAAGGGAATCTTGATAGTTTCCGCAGAGAAGCTGTTTGTAGGAATTGGAATATCACTGTTATTTGTCAGAAGACAGGGGATCTAATTTTTCCTGGCTTTGTGATTTTAAATGGTGAAGCGTAAAACACGCTCGCGGTAGTACTTTAATTTTAGTTCGTTACGGACATGCCATGAGTTACCCTCTTATCTAACTTATTATCAGAGTGCATTCCTTCTTTTTATGAGATAATGAAAGCTTAAAGATGGTAGATGTTAAATACTATAATTTTGAGGACACACGATGCACGTAAATTCATTGTGATTTTCAAGGATTTGGAGAGGGGTACCTAAGCACGTGCTGCGGGTCCTTTTTTTTTTAGTGGGGTGAATCTGATAACGGAAGGAGAGGGAGATAACTAGGCCTGCATTGTAAAATAGGATTTCAGTTCCTTTAGAGATTTTAATGTACATTGCTATCAGAATTATAATATTAGCGAATAATACGCTAGGGTTTTGGTGTGTATTAATTGTTCAAGTGTGTGTAAATTACCAGCGGGCTAATTTGTGTAACGCTGTGGTAATAGAACGAGTGGCTTTAAATGTTAGAGCATGGGAAATTGTGTATTTTTTCTCTGTGTGGGTAAAACCTACATTTTGAAGTCAGCAGTTACGGGTCTAGTTGGGATTTTTAATTAGTCCCTTATTTAATAGACCTATGTTTATACTGCTGAATTCATGGAGACGGGAGATTATTGTTTCGGGTGAAGTCTATTGTATTTGGGTAGCCAGGTAAACACATCGATCATTGTTAAATAGTAGGGCCAGGAATTTACCGGCAACAGTTTCATACAGTGGTCAGAATGTTGTGACGGGCTAACCTAAGCCGCCAGCCTGTAAGAGATTAAGCCAGCTGAGTCTGGAGATTAGAGTGTCGATAGGACGGTATTTGAGGGAAAGTGGGGGTAGGCATGTTTACTAATCGCTGAAGCGATACTAGAGCATGGGAGCTGTATGGAAGATTGAAAACTTAAGTGTTCGAGATTGGAAAACTTGGGTGTTAGATATTTGAGACTTAAGTGGTTGAAGAGTTGGGATTTAAGTGTTGAAGAGTGAGAGTTAAGGGAGTTAAGTGTTAAGGATATGGGAAATTTGTTGTGCGATATATATTTGTTATTGTTTTGTCCACAGCAGATATTTTCCAGGCGTGGCAGCGAGGGCTACAGTAGTCCTACAGCTGGCTAGAAGTTCGCCGGTCTTCTCAGGAGAAGAAGAGTCGGCAGAGCCAGAAAAGAAAGGGAGTGGTGACAAGGTGGTCACTGGTGCAAAAGTTTTTGTACCCAAGAGAGAGCAGGGAGCTGGAAGCACAGACTTCTTCAGCAAGAACAGATGTTCTTACCAAAATTCGGAGCTAGTTACGCTCATGTTAAACACACACTGATCATAGGCGCAGGGCCTAAAAAGTGTCGTGAATTTCGGGCATAATAATCCCGACAGCCTTGAGCCCACGAGCAGGGTATCCGGGCTACTGCAAAGTAATAAGTCGTCTATTTGGAAGCAGCAATAGACCACGTCCCGAGTTTAATTTACCAAGCAAGTCAGCAGCTACAACAGGCGGAGAAGAGGGGAAAGGGTTAACATCCCTCTTTACTGCACGAGATAGATAGAGAGAAGGAGAGTAGTGGAGGAGTCGTTTCTGTAGGAACTAGGAGTGTCAGACAGACACTGAACATAACAGTAGAACTCAGCAAGTCATCTGTAAGTTGTGTCGGAGATGATAAAAGGGTTCTGGTCGTGGACTTTGTGAGAGTCAGAGAATATTTAGCCTATAGTGGAGCAGCGGTGTAGGCGCGTCATTTGTGTAGAACCACGTCTGCAGACAGACGGACAGTAGGAGTTAGGGCGTGTTTACATGATATCAGGTTGATTAGGAGAAAGACGGATCTGGTGTTCGAGATCCTCCTTCACATGTTGTTGTATTACTTACCTTTCTTCCTTACAGGTTGAGGGGAGGGCGACTGTGGGGTTACCTTACCTAATCACTTGAAATTAATTGTTATGTTCTTTCCAGGTGTGTGAACACTCATGTTTATTCTATTTTGTAGTATGTTATATGAATTTTCTGTGGTGTAAATAAAATCCATTGTAAATTTTCCGGCTGGATCAGTCACTTACTTCAACCTATATGTTGTCTGTAAGTGGTGTCTGTGGTGTTAAGTAATTAAACCTTATCCCAGTCTTGGTAGCTAGAGGTAGTGAGGTTATCGCAAAACGTTACGTCACTTAGTGGCAAGGGAGAGTCAATTTCGGTTCTCGACCCTTGACGCCAATAGCCTCATCTCCCACAGTCACTGTTATTTTCTTCTGAAATCTATCTTCTTAGTCTTTCTTTCCACTAGGGTCTAGGTCTATTTAGGTAGGATGTAATATTTTTTTTTTTCAGGTAGCCAAGAAACCTGCCCATCTTTTGAATAGGGACCTATTTGTCCATTGTGTGTGTCAGTTGCGAAGATACTTTTGTTTCTCCCCAAATGGAGAGAAACTGCTTGAAATTTTTGGCAGAAGACTCAGATGACAAGATGGAGGAGAGTGGTGAAGAAACTGTCCCCGCAGGTAAAGTAAGCATGTAGGACTGCTGCTTTGTAGTTTGGTTACTTGCCCACATCTGTTGTCCTAGTGCTGCTCTCTTTTCTGTCAGTATGTTGTGCTCCTTATAGCGTGTATTAGGTACAAGTAGCATTTGGCTTTTACTTCTACCATTAGTATCTTGTGCTTAACTTTACAGAGCACATATCAGATAAATATTTAAACAGTAAGACTACATCTTGCCATAACAGTTTTCTTGTGCTCACCTTGAACTTGGTTTAGTTTTTTCAGCTGTCACTTAACCAATTGTAGGAGAACAGTCCATTTAACACCATTTTTTGACACACTGACGGATTACTGCCACGTGTTTCAATCATATTCAAGTTCATTATGTCTTCAGCAACATTGCCTCGCTCATTCGGATAGTTTTCGATTTGGACATGCTCCCTTCAAACATCTGAATAAGAGGAAGCGATTGCGCCACTGCAACCATTTGATTATTCTCGGTCTAATCAGAACCTGTGTATGTTCAGTCTGTTATGTATACAGAAGTTGTTCGCTCTGAAATTAAATGTGTATTACTGGCAATTTTCTCTCCCACATGTAAGCCTACCTTGCTGTGGGTTGGAGAGCTTGAGCGCCTCAATGATCCCGGGAGCTATGCCACGGCGGGAGTTTTTACTCCTGGCTAGGGTCACCCAAGCCGGACAGGTCCTGGGTGAGGGGCCAGACTAAATGGGCTGAGGAGTGGGTGGAACCCTATAGGTGTAGATGCAGAACCCACCGGCGAGTGGTACATGCTCTGGTCTGCACCAATCCACCCCCACTTCATGGGTTAAATGCTTTCTTGCCTCATTCTTCACTGTTTGTCGTCTATCACGCCCATGGCGACCGTTGCCTCAATTGGCTGTGTGTGGTGTACCCGGAAACGGGGCCTCCCAGTACTGAGGCAAAGTTAAGTCCCCGATGTCACTTATCGGTGCAGAATTGAGAGAGATGGCTGAGCATCACAATCCCTCCTGTGTTGCAGCATGATGAGAACCCAGCATTGCACACTGAGCTTGGGGGGATCACTTGGGCACCAGACTTAATACTGGCTCTTGACTGGATGGCCGCATGCAGGAGATTTCTACAATGGAGGGTTGGCAGGTGGTGGGTATCGGGAAGTGGCTCTGTGCAGGACGTGAGGATTCCTTGGGAGAGCCCAGAACCAGAGCACAGCATTGTGCAAGCTCTGCATAGTTGGAGAGCCCCCCTGGATGACGGGGAATGCACAGTGTGCTACCCTACCTATCCCCAACTGCTAACTTAGAACCAGAAGTGGGGTCCTCTGTATGCGTGCCAGGCCAGGATAAAATGCCTGGGAAAGAGACTGGAGCTCAGAACTCCCTAACTCAAAGTTGCAGGATGGCAGAAAAGCCACGGGAAAGACAGGGCTATTTTGAAGATAACGCAACCATATTTTCACCATACGAGCTCGGACGCCGCCTCGGTAAACAAGGTCCGCGCAGAGCAGTGACACCCCCAGGCTGCTTGCGAATAGTATACTACTGGGAACATAAACAGATTAGGGATGAGCCCACTCTCCCGTTGAACAGGTGCTAAAGTCGTAGATACTGGGCCAGAAGGCGCACCGGAAACCACAGTATCATGCAACTCGCTTTTTTTTTTCTATGGAGAGTACACCGTCAAATAAATCTCGTTCTGGTGCTCGCCCTGTGGAGCTCCACCAGGCAGGTGCAGTGCCGGGCTCTGAGCCTCGACAGAGCCCACCCTCAGCTACTGGAGGACCCTCTAGACCGTCTTGTGGAGTCAACAGACGGCGGAGGAGAACTACTGACCAAAACAAAACAGAAAAAGAGAAACCCAGAGTGCCACTTGTGCACTGGAATGCAGAGGGAGTGAACAGCAAGCAGGCTGGATACAGCAAAAAGACAGAGCTGGAAAACATCTTGTATGAGAAGCAAGTCAGTGTTTGCTGTATCCAAGAGACTCACTTGAAAGCAGATCAAACCTTTAAAATAAGGGGATATCAATGCTTCAGATCCGACAGACAAGATAGACGAAAAGGAGGAGTACTTACTCTTGTAAGGAATAACATTCCTGCACACGAATGGAAAACCTTCATGGATGGAGCAGAATATCAGCTGCTGCAGATAAAGGTAGACAAGATGGAAATAGAACTCCTGAACTATTACTGTCCGAACAACAAACCCCTGAGTCTCAGCTCTATACAGGTACCAGCCACCAACTTTATAGCAGTTGGAGACTTTAATAGCCACTCCCAGAGCTGGGGCTATAACCATCTGGATCACAGAGGTGAAGAGGTTGAAACTTGGCAAGATGATCACTCCCTAATCCTAGTCTATAATGCCACAGATACTCCTACCTTCTACTCCAGAGGATGGCACACAACCTCAACACCAGATCTTGCCTTCTCCACACCAGATATAGCTGGATCTATTAGTAGAGAAGTAGGAGACCAACTAGGGGGAAGCGACCATCGCCCAATCTTTCTTACTGTCCAGAGTGCAACTCTCAGTACAGGCCCACCATTACAAGATGGAACTACAAAAAAGCCAACTGGGGTTTATTCAGGCATCAGGTGAACACGCTGCTGTCTACCCTCAAGGTACAGAACAGAGACATTAATGAAGTGGTAAAAGACTTCAACAGATGCATACTACAAGCTGCAAACGAAACCATTCCCAAAGGATGCCGGCGTAACTCCATACCATACTGGTCCAGCACACTCCAAGAACGTCAGGAAGCTATGGACAAGGCTAGAAAGGACGCAGAGTCTCAGCCTTCACTTGAAACTCACAACAAATGGAAAAAGGCTGTAGCAGAGTTTCAGAGAACAAAGCTAGAAGAAAAGCGGAAAAGCTGGAGAACTAAAACGGCATCGCTGAACCTTGAGAAAGACGGCAGGAAACTTTGGAGATTAGTCAAGTCTCTAAATGAAGAGCATTCCTCACCAAGGCAGACTATCACATTGGATGAGGTGGCAAACTTTTCAGAGGAAAACAAGCTGCAGACTTGTTTGCTAGAAGATACAGTTCAGAAAGCAACTTACCCATTAACATAGACCATCAGAGAGAGATAAGAAAAGAAATACTGGCAACCATGGGACAGACAGATACTCCTGCCCCAATGAGGGAACCCATCACACTAGGAGAACTACAGAAGGCTATTTCCAAGCTTAAGTTTCAAAAGTCACCCGGCCCAGACAAAATCAGCAAAGACAAAACTGCTTGAGATATTCAACCACAGCTGGTTGAAAGGAACGGTACCCCAAGTATGGAGAGAAGCCATCACAATACCCATACTAAAGAAAGGGAAATGTAAGACCGAGGCTGCAAGTATCCGGCCAATCAGTCTCACAAGCTGTGTTGGGAAGACTATGGAGCGAATAGTCAACCACAGATTGCAATGGTATTTAGAGTCTGAGCAGATCCTGGTGCCGGAACAAGCTGGATTTAGAGAATGCTACAGTATAGAAAGACCAAGTTACTTACCTTGTCTCAAGCATAGGAAGATGCCTTCCAGAGATAAGAAAAAGGTCCCTAACGATCTGGGTCGACTTCAAGCAGGCCTTTGACAAGGTGTGGAAAGATGGCCTCATTGCAAAACTTAGGAGAAGTGGAATCCAAGGCAACATGATGAAATGGATCCAGTCATACTGCATAACAGGAGAACTAGAGTCACTCTTGACGGTCTGCAGAGCAGAAAAGTGTTGCTCCATCAGGGGGTACCTCAAGGAGGAGTAATTTCCCCAACACTCTTCCTTGTTTACATCAATGACCTGGTGAAAGATCTCCCTGCAGGAGTTAAAGCTGCCTTATATGCAGATGACCTAGTACTCTGGTGCGCTGATGAAAATGTCACCACAGCAAATTATAGAATGCAGCGGGCAGCAGACATGCTAGTGTCATGGGCAGAGAACTGGCTTATCACAATAAACACAGACAAAACCTCCACAACACTGTTCTCCCTCGCCCCCAAGGACAAATCAGCTAACATACACCTAGGGACAACCGTGATCAAGGAAGAAAGCTACCCCACCTATCTTGGGGTGACATTTGACCAAAGGCTTACACGGAATAAGCATATTGAAAATGCAGAAGGAAAGGCCCGAAGACGACTAGGCATACTCAGAAAATTAGCAGGTACCAACTGGGGAGCAAATGAACGAAATCTAAAGAAGATTTATAATGGAGTAATAAGACCACACTTAGAGTTTGGCTCAGCAGCATGGTCATCAGCTGCTAACTCACATCTGCAGTCTTTGGACAAGGTGCAAAATCAAGCTCTCAGGCTCATTACAGGAGCCATGAAAACTACACCAATAACAGAGATTCAGAAGGTTGCTGGATTACAGACATTGTCCCATAGAAGAGACACAAAAACCATGATCCAGATGGAAAAGTACAACAGTATGCCAATGCACCCAATGAAGGCAAGACTAGGATTGATTCTGGCATTGGGACGTCTAAAGCGTAGCAGCTTTGTGCATCGGGGGAAAAGACTTATAAGACAGCATCAAGAAGACCTATCCATGAAGACAACACCACTGAAGCCCACCCTATACCATGTACCATGGGAGCAGGCCAGCAGTGCCCTCCAAATTAATACAACAGTCAGTGGTCTCACAAGTGGATGTGAGTATAATGATCTGCAAAAACGAACTGCTACATTGAGTATGATCCAAGAAAGCTATCCCGATCAATCATGGATACATGCCTATACAGATGGATCAGCAACTAATGCTGTTAGGAATGGAGGTGCCGTATCTTTATCTCATATCCTGACAACCACTATGAGACTAGGCACATTCCCACTGGTAAATTCTGTTCCAACTATACAGCTGAGGTTCAAGCTCTAGAGCAAGCTGCAAATATGATTTATAATACCAACTCTGACTGCCACCAGGTAGTCATCCTCACAGATGCACTGTCTGTCCTGCAAGCTCTCAAGGGTGGTAAACTCCCGCATCTGAGAAATGAACTAAACAAGGTAGCTGCCAAAAAAGAGAACCATACTTCAGTGGGTACCATCTCATTGTGGTGTACCCGGAAATGAAAAGGCAGATAAACTTGCAAAAAAGGGAGGAGAATGTGAACAAGAAGATAATGAAGTCACATACTTTGAGAAAAAGAGAGCTATCCAGACTATCAGAAGAGAACAGAACCAACCCAAAGACGACTATCACACTCTCGACCGGCAGGGACAGACAACTATTTTTCGACTCAGGACAGGGCATAACAAACGGAATAAACACATGCACAAGCTACGATTGTCTGCTTCACCACTGTGCACATGTGGATTAAACGAACAAACTGCTGAGCATGTTCTACAGGACTGTCCTCTGTATGACCAGTTAAGAAAGATATACTGGCCCAATGACTCAACACTAAACTCAAAGCTATATGGAGTTAAAGAGGAACTTCAAACAACAGTCGAATTCATCATGAGAACTCGTCTGACGGTGTAATCATCAAAGATGCGATCGCAAGAAGAAGAAGAACTGGCAATTTTCAAAACTTTTACAAACCTTTTACTTATTATTGTATATGTAGTGTCATATTTTTGTGTTTATTTAAAATAAAAATTAAGTGTAGTGATAAGAAAAGAAGCTGTAAGCCTCTTACTTTAAAAGAGAAGTTACATATGATTAAACTAAGTCAGCAAGGTATGGCTATGGCTGAGATAGTCTGCATGCTAGCCTAGCTCGCTAATTGTTAATGCTAAGGATAAAGTGTTAAAGGAAATTAAAAGTGCTACACCAGTAAACACTGTAGTGATTAGGAAGTGTGATAGCCTGATTGCTGACATGGAAAAGTTTTTATGCCTAGCTCTATTTGTTTTACCTTTGTATTGTTATTTTAGGCCTAGTTTTATTGCACACTTAATATATGATAGTGTAAGCATGTTATTTAGGCTTTTAGGCACCCTACATGCATTTGCAAGATAAATAAAAAGGCTATGCTTCGCTTTTCGGAAATTTTCATGTTACGGTGGGGGTCTGACCCCTAACCCACCGTATTAGCGGGGTATGACTGTATTAGGTTACTTCTGCCATCAGTATCTTGTGCTCACTTGTAGCACACACATATCAGGTAAAGTAGCATAGACTACTTTTGTGATCAGTACCTTGAGCTCTGTTTAGGTAAAGTAGCATGAAACTATTACTTCTGATGTCAGTAATACACTGTCAGTACTACTTGTTGTTAATGTCAATTCTACCTCTTGTTACTATCAGTAAAGGCATCAAATATGAGGTTGTGCATGAGCCTGGCAATCTTGTCACAAAACTAATTGCTATAAAAACCACCAGTGCAAAAGTATGTCAATGTTTGTTGCAAGCTTCCTGTAAGTGAACCATCTACAGTGGTGGTGGTTGTGTGCTGCACAAGGATAGTGATGATGAAATCTATCTCCATTTGTTTTCACCATATCAGTTTTTGGATCTCCCATCTATTTCTTTTACTCTAGGGATTCCAGCACAAAAACTGCCTTATAATGCCATTGTTAATGTGTGTCCTGTCCACTACCAACACCATGTCCTCACCACTTTCTCCACTTAAACTTATCTGGTTCTTGTTAGACTAACAGTCTGTGATAAACCAGTATGAGTATTTGGTGTTGCACCTCTTTTTGCACACCACAATGTGTTCATTATATTGAAACGTTGCGGTGCTCAACAAGAGGGTTGCTAGGCGTAGAATGACGTAGAATAAAGTATTACGTAATTGCGCATGCAGGGCAACGGTAGTTGACTTTTAGAGGTGTCGCCAGCTGGACAGGCTGCGCTATATGTGTTTTCTCTTGCTGCCGCTTTGTCCGTCATTATACTTGTGTATAAAGAAAGTGTTTGTGCCTATTGATGCCTGGAGATTCTTATAAAGTAGATGACTATTCTGAGAATAATGAGAAATTATATAATTATGTTGCAGACCATAACTTGACGGACTTAACGGAGAGGTGTTGAATGCACCATTACTGTTGTAGTGTAACGGACTTGGATTTATGGCCCAGTAGAGTTGGCCTGATGGACAGTGACAACTATGAATCATTCTATTAATGTGGAGCTGTTCGTTTGTATGGATTGTAAATAAACCTTGTGAGATGTCTACAGTATTTATCTGCATTCATTCAACCCATTACTGTTGCAAGTGTTCATTGACCGTTGGACAAACTGATACCCTAGAATGAACTTGGTCATATTATCTACATTAACAATATTATATCGCAACATTGGGTAATATTTATTAATGTCTTATGCATTTCTTTCCTTGTCTCAAAGAGGTTAGATTCAGTAAGCAAACTTGTGATGGTAGTTCAAAGACAGAATTTGGCAACAGTGACGAATCAAGAGTCAGCGGAGCACCATGGGAAGAGGCAGGCAGTTGTGGAAAATATTCTAGAAGAATTGCTAGACCTGCCTCCACTGTCCAAGTCAGATGTGTTTAAAGTTTGGGAGGACCATGTAAGTAGTGCTGATCTTAAGAATGTGTATTGTTGGTCTTTTCAGGGCCATGTATTGTTGGTCTTATCAGGACATGTGTTACGTGCAGTCTTTGATATCTTACAATATTATACATTGGTATTCTTGTTATCTTCGCAAATATTTTGAAAGCAAAATAGTGCTTAAGGGAAAGTCATTATTGTGTTACTTCCCTTGAAAGTTGTGTCGGCTCTTTTGATCAAACTCCGCGGATAAATCCATTTTACTGCGATTTATTCGTTGTTTGGGTAATAATAGATTGTTCTTGCTTCAGAATATCTATGGCCTGAATTTATGTGTATTGTTTGTCTGAGTAGGACGAGTCTGTCTTATATCTGTATATCTTTACATATCTAAGTCGAACTATATGTTCTGTTGTCTCTAGAGAGGTCGAAGGCTATTCGGCGGATGTGTCGCTAGAGAGTGGTGTGATTTGGCTTCGTCCTGATAGGGACTGTGTTTTTCCATGTCGGCCTGTCGCCGGGGAAAAAGTGATCTCAGTATTTGTGGGGAAGGTGATAGTCGTCTAAACCTATCGTGTATGCTTTACCCCAGTGTTTAGTCGTATTGCCAAGGAATGGCAGTTTCATATTTCCTATACCAAGGTAATCAAAGATACTCTTATGAACTCTCGATCGAAGCCACCATTTTCGATAGTTACGATTTGAATGTCTAAGAGAATATATTTGACTCGATGAAAACGACTTCGATTCCTAGCAGCACTATATCCTGTAGATTGCAGTCAATTGTTCATGATCAAATCTACAGAGCAATGAAATGTTTTATGAATGACTAACTTTAGGACAGATTCATTATCTGTATCCAAACGTGAGTGACAGCTCACGAGTGAAGCCATCTTGGAACCAAAACATGTAGTGACTTTCAAGAAGAGAAAAGGGATGCCCGTATTATCGCTTGATCAGTCCAGAGATCACTGCTACACATGAGAACCCATTGCTAGCGGTTCAATATTATTATATGGAAAAAAATATGTGCTGAACATTATGTTGAAGAATCGTCGCTAGACGAGATTAGGTTTAGAAGCCATCTGAAATATTGTTTATATAAGCTGACGTGCTCAGTCAGTGAAGTCAGATGATATATGTATGGGCGATACTGAGTGCTTGGCTACTGACAGTCCATTATACACTTATTCTACATGAGTGCCCATGTAACATTGCAAGACCATTTATCCACTGTACTATGATGTATTATGGCAACCTGTGATTTGTCACTATCTGTGCTGTCGAGTGTGTACGTCCAATTAAACTTTAGAAAAGGTACACAGTCGTTGGTGTCGATGACTTCCAGCCATACATGAGTGTGAGAAAAGAACATTTTTTTGTCAACACCACGAACCTTTATTATCATTCGCACATTATACACTCAATCCATGTCTACACACCACTGCGTAGGTCAAGTTGACATTCCATACACTACAGTGGAGCAAACAACACCATAGAGATCTTATCAACTGATGATGATGATGATGTCTGCTTCCATCCACTTATATCTATCTTTTGGTGGATATCATTAACGGGAATAAAAATCCAACTTTATCAACCTTATCAACTGGTGGACCAGCTTTCTGGGTTTGACCTCGCAGAAGTTCAGAAGTCAACAGATTACCGATACCAGACCGTTTCCTGTGGCTGATACGACACACTTGCAGTATTGGTTTGCTATTTGTCAACACTTCGTCACGTGACCTGTCAAGTGAATGCAGTATGTAGGTCAGCGTTGTTGACATTTTTTTTTTACATTAGACATTATAGAGTTTCACAGAACAGTTGGATCAATTCTTCTCAATGTTAACAGGAAGACAGTATGAGTGAACTAAGAAGTCCTATTTTCATCGATGGATCTTCTTGTTTTCCATATATGAACTTTAATATTTAAGGCCAGAATGTTTAATTGAATAAAGTGGCAGTTTGTTTATTTTCATAAAAATAACTTTGCCATTACTGTAAGACTGAGCCTATTTTGCAACACATACTATCATACACATAATTTATATATATTTATGTTTGCATGTTATTTGTTTGTATAGTATGTTAGTTTCTATGTCAGCGGGTTGTGTTTAAGGTTGGGCGGCGTCCTCACAACAGAATATCCCACGTCATAGAGGGTCCGTTGTGGGCGTTTTCTATAGGTGCAATTTTCTTGATTGAAAATTTGCTGCGACAACTGTTGCTTTTGTGTTAGCTGTGAAGTCTGTAATTATTGTTATTTTTGTAATATTTCTTTGTTCTTTAGTTTTGTTTTGATTTGTTTGTAATTTGTTGGTCTAACCTTTTCTATCTTTCAGTTCTATTCACAATTTATATTCATATATTGTGACGTCATTTGTGTTGTTATTCTTTGCAGATTCAGTGATTATTTTCATTGATTTCCCTATTTGATTTATTTTGATTTCTGCAAACATTCTTGTATTGTCAGTCCTATTTGTACTTTATGTATTCTGTTGGTTGACATATGTTTTATATAGGTATATTTCATAAGACACAATTGCCTGTGCACTGCACTTGGATTATGGTATAAAACCAGTACCTGATTATTATTACTATTATACAAGACCTTATTAAAGGCTTGTGACCCACAGATATTGGGATAGTATACTGATTAATCAAGTCATTGAGAACTTGTGGTATTATTATTGATTCAGGTGATTAGTATTATTGTTAGACATCATGGCTACATTAGAATACTTCATTACACAAGGGAAAGCCCTTGATAAGACTGGTCAACAATTAGAACAATGGGCAGTTGCTCAATATGACAAAGCATTAGCTGCAGAAGAGAGAAGAGCTATGGCAGAAGAGAAAAGATTAGCTGCAGATGAAAGAAAAGCTATGGCGGAAGAGAAAAGATTAGAAAGAGAAGCTGAGGCTGCTGCTGAACAAAAGAAATTGCAGATGCAGGTAGAGGAAAGGAGATTTGAAGCTGAACAAAAAAAAATTGGAAAGAGAAGCTGCGGCTGAACAAAAAAGATTAGACAGTGAAGCTGAACAAAAAAGATTAGACAGGGAAGCTGAACAAAAAAGATTAGACAGTGAAGCTGAACAAAAAAGATTAGACAGGGAAGCTGAACAAAAAAGATTAGACAGGGAAGCTGAACAAAAAAGATTAGACAGAGAGGCTGAAGAAAAAAAAAGCAATAAGAGAACATGAATTTGAGTTGGAGAAATTAAGATTGACAAGTATGAGTAATGTTAATCAGGCATCTAGTGGTAATGATAAACCTTCTACTTACAAGGTTAAGGTTCCACCGTTCAATCAGTCCAGTGACGATATTACATTCTGGCTGGATAGATTTGAACGTTCTTGTCGTACACATAATGTGGATAAATCACAATACGCTAATCAATTATCAGAAAACTTGAAAGGTGAATCTTTGACTAGATTATGCCTTGTAGGAGAAGCAGATAAGGATAATTATGATGTCATTAGGGCGGCTTTGATAAAAAAATATCAGCTAAGTGAGGAAGGCTATCGCCTTTTATTTAAAACGATGGTACCTGAGACGGGTGTAGAATTCTCAGAATTCACTGCAAAGGCACGTCTCACAGTTGATCGTTGGATTGAGCTTTCCAAAACAGAAAAAACGTATGAAGGACTTATGGATTTGTTGCTCAGAGATAAGATTATGTCATGTGTGAACAAACCTTTCCTTGAATTTATACATGAGCGTAAACCTAAATCTCTAAAAGAAATGGAAGAATATTGTTCCCAATATGTCACTGCACACCCCGACGTGACTTTTGGCAACACTAAGATTAAGGAGAGTATGCCAGTTGCTTCAGCAACACCATACAATCCCAATTATTCACACAGATTTCAGGGACCTCAAAACAGATTTGATAAAAAAGGTAACCATAATAGTTATCAAAACCAAGGTAACCAATCATTTCAGGGTTCTTCTTCAAAGAACTGGAGACGACCTGATAGCTCTCGACACAGGGGTGGTCATAATTATAGGAATTTCCGTAGAGGAAGTAATTATAGAAACTATCAGGGTTATCCGTCTTGGAGTCAACAAGATCATAATTACAGAGATACTCATTATAATGAATATGATAATGGTAACCAAGGGAACTATGACTCAAACCCAAATAGGGGTTACAATAGAGGTAACAATAACTACAGAGGTGATAATAACCGAGGTAGATCTCAAAACAAAAGACATAAACCACATTTTCAGGCAAACTCTGCACAACAAGAGTCCCATGAAGCCTATAAACAGAGTAAAGATAATAATGATGCTAGTAATATGGCATGTGCCGCTTTTGATTTTGGGAGAGCATCTCAGTGCCCCCAATGCAAAACGTTATTTGAGCCAACCACAGTGTCTACTTTAAGCTGTGGCCATCCTCTTCCTGCTCTTCCAGCATCAGTCGCGCATGATGGAAGAGGTTCTCTTGTCTTACATAAGGGTTTAGTGAATAACAATCCAGTCTCTGTGCTATTTGATTCTGGATGCACCACAATTGGTGTTAGGCAGTCACTCGTAGATCCTTCCCGTGCCACTGGACAAGTAGTCAAATGTGTAACATTTGGCGGCACATTAGAGAAATACTCTACTGCTATCATTAGGATTGCTACTCCTTTCTTTACAGGAGATGTACACGCATGTCTTCTTCCGAATCCGATCGCTGACCTCATCATCGGTCGCATTCATGGAGTCAAGGAATGCACTCCGCAACAAATTTCCACGTGGGAAAGGCAAAACATGCAGATTGCTAACGCTGTAGTCACTAGAGCTCAGGCTCTTAATATGCCTCAAACTTCATCTACTGAAGATAATGAAGTGCATAACCAAGATAATCCCTTGGTAATTTCTCGTGACTCGTTTATAAAACAGCAAGAAGATGATCCCACTCTGAAGAAATTCTTCATTCTTGCAACTAAAGGTGATCCGAATAAAGACACAAGTCGTAAATCGTGGATTACAAAGAAGAATGGCGTACTTGTACGTATGGTTCAAGACTCCATTACGTCAAGCCATTGGTAAACAAGGACATACGTATTTATTGTCGATCTTGTAAAGTATGTCAGGAAGTTAAATCCAAAGGTCCACGGCATGCTGCACCCATTCAGGCGGCGGACATTCCTATTCGGCCGTTTCAAAAAATGGCCATAGACATTATTGGTCCATTTAAGATCAAGTCTGCCAGAGGACATCAGTTTATCTTGACGTGTGTTGATATGTGCACACGTTGGCCAGAGGCTATTCCTCTGAAGAGCATTACTACTGCTGATATTGCAGATGCTCTTTGGCTTATATTTTCTCGTCTGGGGTTCCCCGGAGAGATATTGTCAGACCATGGCACCCAACTAATATCAGATACCATGTCTCAAGTAATGTCTACTCTGCAGATAGATAGATCTTTAAGTAGTATCTACCATCCAATGTCTAATGGTATGGTCGAACGCCTTAATAGAACACTTAAAAACTTACTGGGGAAGATAACTGAGGATCATCCTCAAGACTGGGACAGAGTTTTACCTGCGGCCCTCTTCGCTTACAGAGAGGTACCCAATGAACATACGGGATTTTCTCCCTTTGAACTCGTCTTTGGCGCGCGTCCGCGTGGCCCTATGTCGTTGCTTCACGATCTCATAACATCTGACAATATTGACGATGACACAAAGTCATCCTACGAATATGTCATCGCGTTGAGACAAAAAATTATCGAAGCATGCAAATTAGCAACTTCTTCTTCTGAATTTGCGAAACAGAAGGCAAGGCAATTTGCCAATAAGAAGAGATGCTTACGACAACTTTGTCCTGGTGACAAAGCATTTGTATTACTACCTTGTAGGGAAAACAGATTACTTATTTCTTGGAAAGGTCCGTACGATATAATATCGAGAATTTCCGATGTCGACTATATTGTCGATATTGATGGGAAGCATAAAACCTTCCACATCAATATGCTTACTGAATTCCATGAACGTCCGGATTATTTGCAACCCATTTTCCAAGCAACGGACAATTCTCCAGTACAACATGGTCATTACTCATCACTGTCCGTGATACAGGATGAGGAAACAAGTTTTTCAGATGTAAATCTTCCTCTTCCAATGATCCCACTTCATTCCAGTGAATCATGGAAGAACGTTACTGTCTCTCCTGATTTGTCTCTAGGAGAACAGCGACAAGTTTCAACTATGTTGCAAACATTTCAGGATGTACTCACTGACATCCCTGGACAAACGAATGTCATTCAACATGACATTGTTCTAACTGACCATACTCCTATTAGGGTTAGACCTTATCCTATACCTATACATTTTCAAGCACAGGTCGAGAAAGAGTTGGATGAGATGATAGATTTGAAAATAATCGAACCATCCACCTCTGCATATTCTTCGCCGATGGTTATTGTGCGAAAAAAAGACAATAACATACGTCTTTGCGTTGACTATCGAAAATTGAATCAAGTAACTAAGTTCGATGCCGAACCTATGCCTTTACTGGAAGAGCTACTTACTCGACTCTCCAAATCTCATTTTTTCACTAAACTTGATTTGTCTAAAGGATATTGGCAAGTTCCTTTATCTGAACGCGCCAAACCTCTCACGGCTTTTTCAACACCTAGAGGTTTGTTCCAATGGAATTTTATGCCTTTCGGTCTTATGAACGCACCAGCTACGTTCGTACGCATGATGCGCCGAATCCTATCTTATCGGTCAGATGTCATTGCATATCTAGACGACATCTGTCTTTTCAGCGATACTTGGGAAGATCACTATTCAGGGTTAGATGAATTGCTGTCTACTTTGCGTGAGCACAACCTGACAGCGAAACCCTCTAAAGCCTATATTGGTTTTAGCGAAATTTCTTTCCTAGGCCACCGAGTTGGTCATGGTTTCCTAAAGACAGAGGACCATAATACTAGTAAGATACTTAACATCTCAATCACTAAGACTAAAAAACAGGTGAGAAGTCTGTTAGGTCTTATTCAATTTTATGGCAGATTCATTCAGAATCTATCCTCTATCATGGCACCTCTCTCAACACTTCTAAAGAAAGGTTCGCCTAATGTGGTCCACTGGTCTCAGGAATGCCAATGCTCTCTGGATAAGATTAAAACACTGTTTTCAACACCACCTATTTTAGTGCTACCCACTAAAGATAAGACATTCGTTCTTCGTAGTGACGCTTCATCCACTGGGATTGGAGCGGCACTAATGCAAGAGTACTCTGGAACTCTGCATCCTGTAATGTATATTTCCAGAAAACTTAATGCGGCAGAAAGGAATTATTCGGTTTTAGACCGTGAGCTATTAGCTATGGTTTGGTCGATCCTCAAACTACAGAGATTCCTTCTAGGCGCACATTTCATAGTAGAAACCGACCAAAAAGCTCTTACTGCTATACAGAGTAAGAATTTGAAGAGCTCGAGGTCTACTCGATATGCAATTGCTCTTCAACCTTTTCATTTCTCTGTGCGAGCTATTCGTGGATCAGATAATGTGATGGCAGACATTCTGTCAAGATGCCCACATGATTCCACATAACTATTAGGGCTTAGACTTCTTGATATGTCTAGTTCTATAGTAGTTCCTTTTCTATATCATGATAGATACACATTTGTAATTTAATAATATAATGATTGTATCACTACATAGCGGTTCATTGATGTTTATTCACCGCTGTGCTTTGATGATTTTTTCTTCATAAATCATAAATTTAAGATATCTAATACGAAATGATGATATGAATTTTTTTAGGCATTGTGTAATTGCCAGAATTGTATTATACTTTGATGACACCTTCCTGGAAAAAATATACTTGTAGAGAAATAATTTCTCTCAGTTTATGAGACACATTCTCACCAGTCGCTCCATAAGTCGACTTAGCCTCATATTAGGCGTTATAGGTATTCCTGATATTTTCATCTGCGCATTATTCATGCGTTGTGAGCCTATTGTACGTTGCTCCTAGATGTATTTCAAAAAGGAAAAAAAAAAAAAAAATGTTCCATTTTTTTTTCCCGGGAGGTGTGGTAAGACTGTTACGTGCAGTCTTTGATATCTTACAATATTATACATTGGTATTCTTGTTATCTTCGCAAATATTTTGAAAGCAAAATAGTGCTTAAGGGAAAGTCATTATTGTGTTACTTCCCTTGAAAGTTGTGTCGGCTCTTTCGATCAAACTCCGCGGATAAATCCATTTTACTGCGATTTATTCGTTGTTTGGGTAATAATAGATTGTTCTTGCTTCAGAATATCTATGGCCTGAATTTATGTGTATTGTTTGTCTGAGTAGGACGAGTCTGTCTTATATCTGTATATCTTTACATATCTAAGTCGAACTATATGTTCTGTTGTCTCTAGAGAGGTCGAAGGCTATTCGGCGGATGTGTCGCTAGAGAGTGGTGTGATTTGGCTTCGTCCTGATAGGGACTGTGTTTTCCCATGTCGGCCTGTCGCCGGGGAAAAAGTGATCTCAGTATTTGTGGGGAAGGTGATAGTCGTCTAACTTGTGATGGTAGTTCAAAGACAGAATTTGGCAACAGTGACGAATCAAGAGTCAGCGGAGCACCATGGGAAGAGGCAGGCAGTTGTGGAAAATATTCTAGAAGAATTGCTAGACCTGCCTCCACTGTCCAAGTCAGATGTGTTTAAAGTTTGGGAGGACCATGTAAGTAGTGCTGATCTTAAGAATGTGTATTGTTGGTCTTTTCAGGGCCATGTATTGTTGGTCTTATCAGGACATGTAAGTAATATTGGTTTTATCAGGACATATATGTAATGTTGGTTTTGTCATTGTATGACTGCATCAGTGTGGAGGAGAACAAGAAGAATCAGACATATAGAAAGAAAGCTAGTTATAACATATCTTTAAATAAACAATCAGTATAATCAAACCATATGGATAAGAAAGGTTGGAAAGTTAAAGAGGACTTGAAGAAGCATTATAGAAGAGGAAGCTAAAGAAAACTCGAGGAAGAATTGTGAAAAAGAAAACCCAAGAGAACTCTAAGAAGAATGGTAGTAAAGAAAACAAAAAAGAACTTGAAGGTGAATGGTAGACGAGGAGGTTATAGAGAAAAATGGCAGATGATGAAGCTAAAGCAGTCAGAATCTCCTGGCCAAAGGTGGAGAGGGGAGGTCAGAAGAGAAATCATTTGAGAGCTATAGTTGCAGTCTTATGCTTCACATAAGATGGTGAACAAAGATGGTGAATGTTATAATCATTTCTTTCAATTGTTGGATGATTAGAGCTATTTTGTGTACTCCACAGAACAATGGTCCTAGAGTGATCAAGCATCCTGTTCATCGGTTTCAGCAATTTTCTCAGATGTTTCCTCTCATTGGTAGAAATCTTTCAGAGAAATTAATTGACAAGCTGGTTGTTCTGGTTGTTGAAGTTCTCTCCCATGTGACGCTGGAGGAAATGAACAGGTAGAACGTTCAGTAATGAATCATGACATATTCAGGGTTCGTAGCGACCTGGAAAAACCTTGAAAAACCTGGAAAACGAAAAAAAAAATTCCAGGCCTTGAAAAGCCTGGAAAAATGGCTATAAGCCTTGAATTTTCCTCATCGGACCTTGAAAAATAATACGAAATCGAAAGTTCGTTACTTTGTGTCCATTTTTTGGTTATTGATGGTATTTTTCGCAACAACAGACGCGACGAGTCTAAAAATAAATCAGCGTTTACGCCATTAACGCAAAGCGCCGAAAACGAAACCGCCGAAACTTCTGGAAATGCGCAAAGGGAAGTAAAAATTGTAAAGTTACCGTACAATTTTTACTTCCCTTTGCGCAAAGTTACCGTAAAATGTTTACTTCCCTTTGCGCATTAAATCCATTTCCAGAAGTTTTCGGCGCTTTGCGTTAACGACGTAAACGCAGATTTATTTTTTAACACTCGTAAGTAATAAATTCGTTTATCTCATTTATAAAACCTATTTAAATAAGTCCAGTTTATTATATTTATGATGAAAAGACTTATCCCGTTCTACCTCTGAAGGGTTGTAGGCTAATTAGGATAGGCCTAGGCCTACATGTTTTCAATTTCAGATAACATGAATAATCGCCGATACACGAAAGTGGCATCACATCTGTCAAATCGCGGTAATTAGGATAAATGAAAATCAGCAATTTTGTGGATAAGCCTATGTTATTTAAAATTTAAAAAAAAAAATTTAATTAAATTTTAAATAAAAATCTAAACAAACAAACGAAACAAAACCCAACAAAAATAGTAAAAGGGGGGGGGGGGGGGGAAAAAAGCACCCAGTTTGATATTTAAAAGATTTTCCCTTATCATAAGTATTACCCTCCCAATTACTATATATATTACCTTTTGTTCTAGTTAAATATTGTTTGACTATTATGTATGCGTTTAGAATTGGTAAATATACATAGCTTAGGCCTACTCTAAGTTATTTGTGTTCCTTTTTTTTTTTTTTTTTTTTAAACTAACACTACTAGGAGACCTACAGATGTGACATTGTTTGTGACCAAGGAAAAAAACTCTTGAGAGCTGAGATTATTTGGACTCTTTTTTTTTTTTCAGTGTAAAGTCACCATAGTTTTAATTCAAATTTCATATGCAACAAGGGACATATTCTCTTCTGTGATAGTTTTGATTCAGCCTTCAGCTTTATTTCAAGACCTGAAATTCAGATTGGTGCATTTGGAACAGTAGCGGAAAATAGGAAGCATTTTCCTGTAGCACTGAAGAAAAAACAACTCAAATTGAAAAAGACAAATCATCCTGTGTTTTGTGCGACAGAAGACTCTTATTGAACCTGCTAGGAGCCGCGCTAGCGTAGTGGTTACCACACCGCTCTGGCGACCAGGTGATCCAGGATCAAACCCAGTCGATGGCATTTGAGGATTTTTCGTCGACCGGGATTTGGACTGGATTAACTCGAGACCTGGCGAGAACATTTGAAGGTGTGTCGTCGACCAGGGATTGGCGGCTCCTGAGCCGACCCAGCTCTAATGGGTACCTCCGAAATCGGCGAGTATCTGCCTGAATGGCGAGGGACACCTGTCTCTGTACAAGAAAAAAGGGATACTCACGTAAAATCAATGTCAGGTTAGACATTAATAATAACCTGAGATTTCACCTCGAGTATTAGCGGGCGTACAAAAAAAAAAAATTGAACCTGCTATTCTTCGACGCAATGTGACACCTTCAAAACAACATGACTTACTGAGCACCACTTCATTGATAAAAAAGTAAAGGGCAAGGTACAAACCAGACTGTAAAGTGTGTAAGGCTGCAGGGAACAGAAGCCAGACTTGCATGTACTGCCCAGATTGCAATGTACCTCTATGCCTGATACCCTGCTTCAAGTTATACCACACAGTCAAGGATTATCAACGTGGGATCGTTGACAAAGACTCTTTTGCAGAGGCCTTACAGCTACAACCAACTTCAACCCCAGTTAATGAAAAAAGCAGCTCAGACTCCAACTAGAGGTCTACTTAACTACTCAAACATTTACAAACGCTCATTGTCAGATGCCACACACACAGAATACATTCAAAAAAGACAAACACGAAAAATACAGTTTTTTTTAAAACATTTTATTCCAATTTTATTAGCCTTTTATGTTGATATACGTGGTTAATCGTTAAATCAATACGTCAATCAAGCTTATTTTATTCATTACCATCCATGTCACTAACATTTTATTGCGCTGATGTTGAACAAATTCACTAAAAACTTGGAAAAAATGTCTGTTTTTCAATCTTTTATGACTTAAGAAAAAAAAAGTGTTCTTTTCTAAAGAAAATCTTGCAAAACACCCTTGGTAATGGGAGACGGTAATGCTCCGATTGCTGATCAGCAAAGTGATAATTATATCTGAGAAAATTATGATGAGGAAAATATTTAGAGTTTCCCATCCTTGAAAAATCACGTGCTGGACCTGGAAAAACCTGGAAAAAGCCTGGAAAATGCTTGAAGAAATTTGCTATGAACCCTGCATATTCATAATAACAGAATTCTTGTGCTTTTTAAAAAAATCAAATTTTACAATGTGCTGAACCAAATTCTTCCTGTCTGCTTTTTTGTATCATCTTGTATGGTAATCAAGAAAAACTTGTTATAAAAGCTATGGGCACAGATTGAACTGAGATATTCTGTCTTTTTGTTTCATTACAATTTTTGTCTCCTAGAGATGTTTCTCACGTGCACAGTTGTGTCAATTTGTGGTCATCTCTTCTCTTCAGCTCTTGCTTACTGTTTAAAATATTATCTCCAGCACTCACTCACATGGTGCTACATTATTCACTGAAGTGGAGAGCTTCCTTTCTCACCCGGCCACCAGGGAAGTGAAGATCTTCCAAGAAAGATTGTCCATAGCGGTATGGAAGAGTCTCCTCTCTGGACTAGCTCACAGCACACCCAGGTAGGAAGTTTGAATCTTTCAAAAAAAATGGTTGGGTTCAAATTTTGGAATAGTACCTAAGTTTTTTTTGTTCACTTTATGCATAAATAATTTTGAATTGGAGACCAATTAAGAATGAGAAAGCTTCATACAAAAGTTTTCATTCTTTCTGCAATGCTCAGCCCTAAGACCTGTGCATATATACCTTTTATCCGAAACCCTTGAGGCCAGATGTGTTTCAGAATTCAGAATTATTTTGTATATCAGGCGACTGGTAATAAGGTACATGTGCTGTTGGTAGTGAAGTAGTTTGTGCAAGTTTTTTTTATGCTATTATTACAACTTGTGTGACGATTCGCATGTTTGAGTTTTCTTTGTTGTTGCTACAGAAATATGTCAGGATTTATATTTTAAAAAAATATATACAAACTCTAAGCCCCTGAAACAAATAACAGTGTCAATCGTAATTAGAAACATTTATAATTGTTTAATAGTCATATTTTGTTGTGAAATGATGGGATCAGTGCATAAATGTTATAATAATAATAATAGCCCCTTTGTCGCCGGAAGGCCTACTACTGATACCATAGCATCATTCGTGCTAATAGTTATCAGTTAGATTAGGAAGAACAGTTACACTGTTTTATTGAAATAAAGACTCGAGTTATGCTAGTATCAGACTGAAACTAGTCGAAACTAGGTTAAATAGCAACTCAACGCTATCTTTTGGCGGGAGTTGCTTAGCAACCGATGACGTAAATTGGAATAGCCGAGACCCTCCATCGGTAAGCATATGACACCCAATAAAATAAATAAAGAAGTATTAGACTACTTACTTACTTACTTAGTCGTTCCCCTTCTACCGTGAGGTGTAGAGGTTTGGAAGAGAGAGCGCCAGACTATCCTATCGGCTGTCTTCCTCCTGGCCTGGTTCCATTCTAGTCCTCGGTCCTTCAAAGATTGTCTAATGTTGTCCTCCCAGCGGACTCTGGGTCGTCCTGGGGGTCTGGATCCTTGGCTCTTTGTTTCCCATGCTTGTCGTGGTAGCCGGTCTTCTCCCATTCTGCAGACATGGCCAAACCATCTTAGTTGGTACTGTTCTACTTCGGTCTGCAGGGGGTGGGATTTAAGGCCTTGACGTATCATCTGGTTGCGTACCATGTCTCTTCTTGTTACTTCAACCACCTTCCTCAGATATCTCATTTCTGAGGTTTGGATCTGGCTTTTGTGGGTTGTAGTCATTGCCCATGACTCGCATCCATATGTCAAGACTGGGACATAGGTGGAGCGGTATACAGCCATCTTCGTTTTCTTACCAACCTCTCTCTTGCTGAGGAATCCTCGATTTATGGCCTGAAAAAGTCTCCCAGCTGCTGCTTTTCGAGTGGCCAACTCTTCTTTGATGCCTCTCTTTCGGTCAATAATAGCTCCGAGGTATTTAAAGTGGTCTACCTGCTCCAGGACCTGTTCTCCCAGCTTAATCTGATGTCTTCTTTCTTCTCGTGATATCACCATGGATTTTGTTTTAGAGCTGCTTATGACCATCCCTCTCTTCTCCAGCTTTTCCTTCCAGACTTGCAGGTTGGATTGGAGATGTGCCTCTGATTTAGCAATCAGGGCAACATCATCAGCAAATGCTAGCTCTGAAATACAGACCTGTCTCATCTTCCAGTACCCCACTGAATACTTTCTTGTTCTCTCCTTACATGCCTTAATGACATCGTCCATGAGGAGTATGAAAAGGTAAGGTGACAGGATATCACCTTGTCTTACACCAGTGGTGGTCCTGAACTCTTCTGACTTATGGTTTGCTGTCCTCACATAATTTCTGCAAGACTTGTAGAAGCTCTGTATAGCATGAATCAGAGGTGCTGGAATGTTCTTCCTTGCCAAACAATCCCAAAGTTTGCTCCATGGGACCCTGTCAAACGCCTTTTCCAGATCTATGAAACAAAGATGGATCTCACTCTTATACTCAAGGGCCTTTTCACTCAGCTGTCTGAGTGTGAAGATTAGGTCTTGAGTACTTCGGTTCGCTCGGAATCCGCACTGGACCTCATCCAGTTGTGGCTCAGCTAGGCGTCGGAGTCTCTGCTCTAGGATTCTAGAGTAGATTTTACCAGGGACACTGAGAAGGGATATACCTCTATGGTTTCCACACTGTCGATTGTCACCCTTTTTGAAAATTGGTGTTATGATGGCAATCTCCCAATCCTTTGGTATGGTCTTGTTGTACCACGCTGCCTGTAGAACCCTTAAGAGTAATAGGTCGCCTGATGCTCCCATGTACTTAAACCATTTCTGGTGTTATACCATCATGCCCTGCTGCTTTGCCCATCTTGATTTTCTCCAGTGCTGCCTTCAGTTCTTCCATCTTTATGTCATCTTCACCATCATTGGTTTTCTCTTCTGTGCTAGCGGTTATCATTTCTGATGCTTCACCATGCTCACCATCCAGGAGTTCTGAGAAATATTCTTTCCATCTTTCCATTACTTCCTTCGGGGCAGTAAGCAATTTGCCTTGCTTGTCCTTTATAAATTTGAGAGGGCATTGTTTTTCCTTTCTCATGTTCTTTAGGGTCTTATAGAACAATTTCTGGTTTTTTTGTGCATCTTTTTCTAGCTTTTCTCCAAATTCTTCCCAGGACTTCTGTTTTGCTGCTAGCACTTTGTTCTTTGCTTCTGTTCTGAGTGTCACATATTCTCTATATTTTTCCATCTGTCCTGTTGTGTTTCTAGCTCCTAAGTATTGTTTCCATGCCATTTTCTTCTCTCTTATTTTCTCTTTGACTTCCTCTGTCCACCAAGGTGTCCTCTTTCTCTTGTTCCCAAGTCGGACTTCACCGCATGCTTCTGCTGCAGCTGTCTTTATGATATCCTTGAATTTATTCCAGAGGGTTTCCAAGTCATCAGGTCGTTCTTCTGTGTTGCTCACCGCTGCAGCAATAAGCCCCTGATATCTGGTCTTAATTTCTGGCTCTTTCAGCTTGTAGGTCCTAATGCTCATTTCTCCCGCTCGTTTACTTGGTTTCTTGCGTGATGTTGGGCAGTTCCTAGGCTGAGCAACTCTTTCAGTTGTTCTTTTGATTGTTAGCAGGAGTATTAGACTAACCAACCAAAAAGTAGTAAAATCGCCCACCACTCTGAGATAGCATATTTCGCATATCCGAAGTCAGTTGATCTATAGAAGCCAGCTTGTACGGACGTAGCCCTAGTCCATCCAACTGCTGGTCTTGAAGTTATCAAGATATCAACTCTGTGTTAAGCAGATACATTTTTACATAGTTGGGAATTCATATTACCCGTAAGTACAGCTTCGTGTGACTTTTTCATTTTTCAGAATAAAACCTAGTTAGGCCAGAAATGCCTAAATGTTGAGAAAATGATCTGAACTTATAAGAAATGAAAACTGAGCTCTCTAATGTCAAATTAACTCGTCATACAAGAGGTAGAGACCCTGCTATAAGTTACCCCTAAGTTGGATAAACCAGAGAAGCCAAATGAAAAAGAACTAGGCAAAGTATTTACCCCAAATTGGATAACATTACAAGGAGGAAAAATAAATGTATATCAAGACACTACTTTTCATGAAGAATTGTAAACACATGCAAATGACTTTGTTTTGGATTTTATGTTCAAGATAATAAACTGTTTTCCTGGATCCCTGAAGACTTTCTTAACTACCTCCTGTTGAAGCGTTTTGCAGTTAATAGCGGATATTAAGTATGCTAATGATTGTCACAAAACATTAAACACCACAGAGGAATTCTGGAACGAACTTGGGTACAAACATCATCAAGAATAACTATCTCTGGTAGTACACCAGTATCTTGACTTGAATGATACAATAAACAAACACACAAGAAACTTGAACATATATGCCTTATATTTGAATCAACATATACACCCCATGGTAACACCTTCAGTCTTAACTGACCATGGGAATGAGCCCCTGAGGTGACAGCCCTCAGCTACACATTTTCCTGGTGTTCCATTTGATTTTTTCTCCTCTCTTCTGCCTGTTGTGTGAGCTTCTTTTTGCCCAAACTGAGGTGATGTCGCAGATAGCATCGCCACTTGGTGCGATCGGCAGCTTCATCCTCCCAGGTTGCTGGATATATGTCCAGTGCCCTCATGTCTCTGTTGTGCACATTGAATCTCAGCTGCGGTCGCCCACTGTTCTTTTGCCATCTGCCAGTTGTCCGTAGAAGATATCTTTCGGAATGCGACCATCTTCCATGCGCCGGACATGGCCAAGCCAGCATAGTCTGCACTGTCTAAGCAGTGTATACATGCATTGAAGGCCAGCACGTGACAACATCTCGACATTTGTCACTTTATCTTTCCACGAAATGCCGAGGATGTGGTGTAGATGCCATAGATGGAAGGTATTGAGCTTTCTTTCTTGCTTAGCAGAGGTTGTCCATGTCTTGCTACCATATAGAAGTGTGCTGGTGACGCAGGCATTATATACCGCAGCTTTGGTCTTCATTGTGAGTTTGAAGTGTCCCCAAACACGTGATGTGAGGTGTTCAAAGGTAGCTCCAGTTTTGCCAATGCGGCTGTCAATTTCTGTTTCCAGAGAGAGTTTGTCATTGATGGTAGACCCCAGGTATTTGAAGTGGTGCACCACTGCCAATTCATAGTAATCGATAGCGATAACTGGTGCAGATAACAAGTCTCTTATAGTGACTCTTCTGATTTTTGTTTTTGTCTTCAGCCTTGCGAGATTAAACAGACGGCCATCTGACCTAGTGTGAAGGCAGAAATGTTAGACATAGTAGATTTAGCTGATGAGGGGTTGTGGCCCTAACCTGGCCTATCGAGAAGCAATAGAACTAGACCTACAGTTACATCTAATGACTAGTTATAGGTAGAAGATGAAGCTGGGGATATTGTTAAAACCTGAAACAAGTGTAAAAAGTTTTTATGTGATATTGTTCCAGTTTATTTGTTTGAAAATTATGTAATGCCATATTCTAAATATTTGTTTGATTTTTAAAAGGGACCATAGTAAAACTGGTGTGAACACCACTAAATGTGGCCTTATTCAATGTTTTATTACTTTGTAAATGGAATACCTTGATGTTTTACAACTAAAAAAATGTTATTGTTTGCAAGAATAAATTATCTGTCATAAGTCATATTGTACTGTGAACGTTTTAGTTTTTGTTTTCTATTTACATGCAGCATGTTTTTTATGAATACTAAACGTACGTGTTTTAATACTAACAAAGACACTGTATATTAAAACTCTCTATCCATTTCCCTACAGTTTGATATATAATACATGCATGTTCACAGAAAAGATATACATACAATTTACGGTAGTAGATGGTACCCTGCAATGTACAGAATTCTACTTTGTGAAACTGATATACATACAATTTACGGTAGTAGATGGTACCCTGCAATGTTTAGAATTCTTCAAGAAATAATTCCGGCATTAAGGTGGAAAATAATTATGGAATCAAAGAGTTAACGCCCTAGCACGGCTGGACAGGTCTCGAAGAATGCTTTACTCCCACAAGAAGGTGTGGGTTAGCAGTCAGAATGCTAATGTCATTTTCAACCCTTCCTTTCTGACCAAGGGCACATCTTGTTGGTAGGCAGCTGTTGCTTGTTGTCTAGATGGAAGAAAATTGCTGGAGCAGCAGGTATCAACTCTGCACATAGCGATGTCTCTTGCCCACCAATGGTGATACAGTTGCCTGTCAGTAATGAGAGATGCTTCCTTTCCTTCTTCTTACTGTTACCCATATGAGTAGCTCTGTGGCTCTTTTGACATTTTCACACTGAAATTAAAATCACACAAAGAACCGTAGATGCACATGTGGCTGTTTGCTGTATTGAACACAGCTGACTGCACCATGCTAGAAAGTTTTAATATGCTCTGGCACTTAATCAGTTTGTCTAGTGTATTGTGTAAGAACATGGAACATGATGCAACTGACATCACACACCAGCTTGAACCATGCTGTGCACATGAGTGAAACAATGAAAAACTGTAGGTTTTCACAGCTTTTTGACAAGTTACAACTGTTGGCCTCTAAGGAGCATAAAGCTACAACTGTTGCCCTCTGTGGAGTATAAAGCTACAACTGTTGGCCTCTGTGGAGTATAAAGTTACAACTGTTGCCCTCTGTGGAGCATAAAGCTACAACTGTTGGCCTCTGTGGAGCATAAAGCTACAACTGTTGGCCTCTGTGGAGTATAAAGTTACAACTGTTGCCCTCTGTGGAGCATAAAGCTACAATTGTTGGCCTCTGTGGAGTATAAAGTTACAACTGTTGCCCTCTGTGGAGCATAAAGCTACAACTGTTGGCCTCTGTGGAGCATAAAGCTACAACTGTTGGCCTCTGTGGAGTATAAAGTTACAACTGTTGCCCTCTGTGGAGCATAAAGCTACAACTGTTGGCCTCTGTGGAGCATAAAGCTACAACTGTTGGCCTCTAAGGAGCATAAAGTTACAACTGTTGCCCTCTGTGGAGCATAAAGCTACAACTGTTGGCCTCTAAGGAGCATAAAGTTACAACTGTTGCCCTCTGTGGAGCATAAAGCTACAACTGTTGGCCTCTGTGGAGCATAAAGTTACAACTGTTGCCCTCTGTGGAGCATAAAGCTACAACTGTTGGCCTCTAAGGAGCATAAAGTTACAACTGTTGCCCTCTGTGGAGCATAAAGCTACAACTGTTGGCCTCTAAGGAGCATAAAGTTACAACTGTTGCCCTCTGTGGAGTATAAAGTTACAACTGTTGCCCTCTATGGAGCATAAAGGTACAACTGTTGCCCTCTAAGTGAGCATAAAGTTACAACTGTTTTTCCCTCTGTGGAGCATAAAGCTACAACTGTTGGCCTCTGTGGAGCATAAAGTTACAACTGTTGCCTCTGTGGAGCATAAAGCTACAACTG
Source organism: Oreohelix idahoensis (assembly GCA_024509875.1). Classification (NCBI taxonomy): domain Eukaryota; kingdom Metazoa; phylum Mollusca; class Gastropoda; order Stylommatophora; family Oreohelicidae; genus Oreohelix; species Oreohelix idahoensis. The sequence continues at coordinate 94,948 of JAMPIV010021147.1, read as the reverse complement.
TTGGCCTCTGTGGAGCATAAAGCTACAACTGATGTGGTGCATGCCAATCTGTGGAGTGGATAAAAAGTTACAACTGTTGCCCTCTGTGGAGCATAAAGCTACAACTGTTGGCCTCTGTGGAGCATAAAGCTACAACTGTTGGCCTCTGTGGAGTATAAAGTTACAACTGTTGCCCTCTGTGGAGCATAAAGCTACAACTGTTGGCCTCTGTGGAGCATAAAGCTACAACTGTTGGCCTCTGTGGAGTATAAAGTTACAACTGTTGCCCTCTGTGGAGCATAAAGCTACAACTGTTGGCCTCTGTGGAGCATAAAGTTACAACTGTTGCCCTCTGTGGAGCATAAAGCTACAACTGTTGGCCTCTGTGGAGTATAAAGTTACAACGGTTTGGCCTCTGTGATGTATAAGTTACAACTGTTGCCCTCTGTGGAGCATAAAGCTACAACTGTTGGCCTCTGTGGAGAATAAAGCTACAACTGTTGGCCTCTGTGGAGTATAAAGTTACAACTGTTGCCCTCTGTGGAGCATAAAGCTACAATTGTTGGCCTCTGTGGAGTATAAAGTTACAACTGTTGCCCTCTGTGGAGCATAAAGCTACAACTGTTGGCCTCTGTGGAGCATAAAGCTACAACTGTTGGCCTCTGTGGAGTATAAAGTTACAACTGTTGCCCTCTGTGGAGCATAAAGCTACAACTGTTGGCCTCTGTGGAGCATAAAGCTACAACTGTTGGCCTCTGTGGAGTATAAAGTTACAACTGTTGCCCTCTGTGGAGCATAAAGCTACAATTGTTGGCCTCTGTGGAGTATAAAGTTACAACTGTTGCCCTCTGTGGAGCATAAAGCTACAACTGTTGGCCTCTGTGGAGCATAAAGCTACAACTGTTGGCCTCTGTGGAGTATAAAGTTACAACTGTTGCCCTCTGTGGAGCATAAAGCTACAACTGTTGGCCTCTGTGGAGCATAAAGCTACAACTGTTGGCCTCTAAGGAGCATAAAGTTACAACTGTTGCCCTCTGTGGAGCATAAAGCTACAACTGTTGGCCTCTAAGGAGCATAAAGTTACAACTGTTGCCCTCTGTGGAGCATAAAGCTACAACTGTTGGCCTCTAAGGAGCATAAAGTTACAACTGTTGCCCTCTGTGGAGCATAAAGCTACAACTGTTGGCCTCTAAGGAGCATAAAGTTACAACTGTTGCCCTCTGTGGAGCATAAAGCTACAACTGTTGGCCTCTAAGGAGCATAAAGTTACAACTGTTGGCCTCTAAGGAGCATAAAGCTACAACTGTTGCCCTCTGTGGAGCATAAAGCTACAACTGTTGGCCTCTAAGGAGCATAAAGTTACAACTGTTGCCCTCTGTGGAGCATAAAGTTACAACTGTTGCCCTCTAAGGAGCATAAAGTTACAACTGTTGCCCTCTAAGGAGCATAAAGTTACAACTGTTGCCCTCTGTGGAGCATAAAGCTACAACTGTTGGCCTCTGTGGAGCATAAAGTTACAACTGTTGCCCTCTGTGGAGCATAAAGTTACAACTGTTGCCCTCTAAGGAGCATAAAGTTACAACTGTTGCCCTCTAAGGAGCATAAAGTTACAACTGTTGCCCTCTAAGGAGCATAACGTTACAACTGTTGCCCTCTAAGGAGCATAAAGTTACAACTGTTGCCCTCTGTGGAGCATAACGTTACAACTGTTGCCCTCTGTGGAGCTTAAAGTTACAACTGTTGCCCTCTAAGGAGCATAAAGTTACAACTGTTGCCCTCTAAGGAGCATAAAGTTACAACTGTTGCCCTCTGTGGAGCATAAAGCTACAACTGTTGCCCTCTAAGGAGCATAAAGTTACAACTGTTGCCCTCTGTGGAGCATAAAGCTACAACTGTTGCCCTCTGTGGAGCATAAAGTTGCAACTGTTGCCCTCTGTGGAGCATAAAGCTACAATTGTTGGCCTCTAAGGAGCATAAAGTTACAACTGTTGCCCTCTGTGGAGTATAAAGTTACAACTGTTGCCCTCTGTGGAGCATAAAGTTACAACTGTTGCCCTCTAAGGAGCATAAAGTTACAACTGTTGCCCTCTGTGGAGTATAAAGTTACAACTGTTGCCCTCTGTGGAGTATAAAGTTACAACTGTTGCCCTCTGTGGAGTATAAAGTTACAACTGTTGGCCTCTAAGGAGCATAAAGTTACAACTGTTGGCCTCTGTGGAGCATAAAGTTACAACTGTTGGCCTCTGTGGAGAATAAAGCTATAATTGTTGGCCTCTGTGGAGCATAAAGTTACAACTGTTGGCCTCTGTGGAGCATAAAGCTACAACTGTTGGCCTCTGAGGAGCATAAAGTTACAACTGTTGGCCTCTGAGGAGTATAAAGTTACAACTGTTGGCCTCTGTGGAGCATAAAGTTACAACTGTTGGCCTCTGAGGAGCATAAAGTTACAACTGTTGGCCTCTGTGGAGCATAAAGCTATAATTGTTGGCCTCTGTGGAGCATAAAGTTACAACTGTTGGCCTCTGTGGAGCATAAAGCTACAACTGTTGGCCTCTGAGGAGCATAAAGTTACAACTGTTGGCCTCTGTGAAGCATAAAGCTATAATTGTTGGCCTCTGTGGAGCATAAAGTTACAACTGTTGGCCTCTGTGGAGCATAAAGCTACAACTGTTGCCCTCTGTGGAGCATAAAGTTACAACTGTTGGCCTCTAAGGAGCATAAAGTTACAACTGTTGGCCTCTAAGGAGCATAAAGTTACAACTGTTGGCCTCTGTGGAGCATAAAGTTACAACTGTTGGCCTCTAAGGAGCATAAAGCTACAACTGTTGCCCTCTGTGGAGCATAAAGCTACAACTGTTGGCCTCTGTGGAGCATAAAGCTACAATTGTTGGCCTCTGTGGAGCATAAAGTTACAACTGTTGGCCTCTGTGGAGCATAAAGCTACAACTGTTGGCCTCTGAGGAGCATAAAGTTACAACTGTTGGCCTCTAAGGAGCATAAAGTTACAACTGTTGGCCTCTAAGGAGCATAAAGTTACAACTGTTGGCCTCTGTGGAGCATAAAGTTACAACTGTTGGCCTCTGAGGAGCATAAAGTTACAACTGTTGGCCTCTAAGGAGCATAAAGTTACAACTGTTGGCCTCTAAGGAGCATAAAGTTACAACTGTTGGCCTCTAAGGAGCATAAAGTTACAACTGTTGGCCTCTAAGGAGCATAAAGTTACAACTGTTGGCCTGTAAGGAGCATAAAGTTACAACTGTTGGCCTCTAAGGAGCATAAAGCTACAACTGTTGCCCTCTGTGGAGCATAAAGCTACAACTGTTGGCCTCTGTGGAGCATAAAGTTACAACTGTTGGCCTCTACGGAGCATAAAGTTACAACTGTTGGCCTCTAAGGAGCATAAAGTTACAACTGTTGGCCTCTGTGGAGCATAAAGCTACAACTGTTGGCCTCTAAGGAGCATAAAGTTACAACTGTTGGCCTCTGTGGAGCATAAAGCTACAACTGTTGGCCTCTGTGGAGCATAAAGTTACAACTGTTGGCCTCTAAGGAGCATAAAGTTACAACTGTTGCCCTCTGTGGAGCATAAAGCTACAACTGTTGGCCTCTGTGGAGCATAAAGCTACAACTGTTGGCCTCTGTGGAGCATAAAGCTACAACTGTTGGCCTCTAAGGAGCATAAAGTTACAACTGTTGCCCTCTGTGGAGTATAAAGTTACAACTGTTGCCCTCTGTGGAGCATAAAGCTACAATTGTTGGCCTCTGAGGAGCATAAAGTTACAACTGTTGGCCTCTAAGGAGCATAAAGCTACAACTGTTGCCCTCTGTGGAGCATAAAGTTACAACTGTTGGCCTCTAAGGAGCATAAAGTTACAACTGTTGCCCTCTGTGGAGCATAAAGCTACAACTGTTGGCCTCTAAGGAGCATAAAGTTACAACTATTGCCCTCTGTGGAGTATAAAGTTACAACTGTTGGCCTCTGTGGAGCATAAAGCTACAACTGTTGGCCTCTAAGGAGCATAAAGTTACAACTGTTGGCCTCTAAGGAGCATGAAGCTACAATTGTTGGCCTCTAAGGAGCATAAAGTTACAACTATTGCCCTCTGTGGAGTATAAAGTTACAACTGTTGGCCTCTGTGGAGCATAAAGCTACAACTGTTGGCCTCTAAGGAGCATAAAGTTACAACTGTTGGCCTCTAAGGAGCATAAAGTTACAACTGTTGGCCTCTAAGGAGCATAAAGTTACAACTGTTGCCCTCTGTGGAGCATAAAGCTACAACTGTTGGCCTCTGTGGAGCATAAAGTTACAACTGTTGGCCTCTGTGGAGCATAAAGCTACAACTGTTGGCCTCTGTGGAGCATAAAGTTACAACTGTTGGCCTCTGTGGAGCATAAAGCTACAACTGTTGGCCTCTGTGGAGCATAAAGTTACAACTGTTGGCCTCTGTGGAGCATAAAGTTACAACTGTTGGCCTCTGTGGAGCATAAAGTTACAACTGTTGGCCTCTGTGGAGCATAAAGTTACAACTGTTGGCCTCTGTGGAGCATAAAGCTACAACTGTTGGCCTCTAAGGAGCATAAAGCTACAATTGTTGGCCTCTGAGGAGCATAAAGTTACAACTGTTGGCCTCTAAGGAGCATAAAGTTACAACTGTTGCCCTCTGTGGAGTATAAAGTTACAACTGTTGGCCTCTAAGGAGCATAAAGCTACAATTGTTGGCCTCTGAGGAGCATAAAGTTACAACTGTTGGCCTCTAAGGAGCATAAAGCTACAACTGTTGCCCTCTGTGGAGTATAAAGTTACAACTGTTGGCCTCTGTGGAGCATAAAGCTACAATTGTTGGCCTCTGAGGAGCATAAAGTTACAACTGTTGCCCTCTGTGGAGCATAAAGTTACAACTGTTGGCCTCTGTGGAGCATAAAGCTACAACTGTTGGCCTCTAAGGAGCATAAAGTTACAACTGTTGCCCTCTGTGGAGCATAAAGCTACAACTGTTGCCCTCTGTGGAGCATAAAGTTACAACTGTTGGCCTCTAAGGAGCATAAAGTTACAACTGTTGGCCTCTGTGGAGCATAAAGCTACAACTGTTGCCCTCTGTGGAGCATAAAGCTACAACTGTTGCCCTCTGTGGAGCATAAAGCTACAACTGTTGGCCTCTAAGGAGCATAAAGCTACAACTGTTGCCCTCTGTGGAGCATAAAGCTACAACTGTTGGCCTCTAAGGAGCATAAAGCTACAACTGTTGCCTTCTGTGGAGCATAAAGCTACAACTGTTGGCCTCTAAGGAGCATAAAGCTACAACTGTTGGCCTCTGATGAGCATAAAGCTACAACTGTTGGCCTCTAAGGAGCATAAAGTTACAACTGTTGCCCTCTGTGGAGTATAAAGTTACAACTGTTGCCCTCTAAGGAGCATAAAGTTACAACTGTTGGCCTCTAAGGAGCATAAAGTTACAACTGTTGGCCTCTAAGGAGCATAAAGTTACAACTGTTGGCCTCTAAGGAGCATAAAGTTACAACTGTTGGCCTCTGTGGAGTATAAAGTTACAATTGTTGGCCTTTGAGGAGCATAAAGTTACAACTGTTGGCCTCTAAGGAGCATAAAGCTACAACTGTTGCCCTCTATGGAGCATGGATTTACAACTGTTGCCGTCTGTGGCGCATAAAGTTCCAGTTGTTGTTTTCTGTGGAGCATAAAGTGCCAACTATTGCCTTCTGTAGAGCGTAGAGTTACGACTGTTGCTCTCTGTGCAGCATGAAGCTTCCACTGTTCCTGGTTGCTTCCATTTTGAAGTCACATGCCAGCGCCACTGGTTGACCTGGGTTCATCGTCACAAGGTGTCTCAACTAACTTATTTTTTTATTTCTCAATATATTCCTTCACTGAAAGAAATAAGGAAAGACTTTTAATGGACGACAAGAGACAAGAAGGTCTGGTGTGAATATGTTGAATACCTATGCACCACATGGAGCTGATGGCAGTCACAGTGATGATGAGATTCCTTCATTTGTGATGTTCTGCCAATATTTCTGATCTATTTATTTCACACAAATGTCTTTTCATGCCTTATTAGCTTCATGTCTCATACATTTGATTTCGTGGTCTGTTATTTTTCTTTCTTGTTCATTCGCTATTGTCATGGTCTAACAGGGATATCACAGTGTGGGTATAAATCTTCATACATTTTTCTCCTCATCTTATTTGATTTAAAATGTTGTGTTTGCAGCTGAACTTTCCATGTAAAACATTGATAGCATGCTATAGTTTTCTTTGCAGCCCCAGGAAGAAGAAGATGAAAATGGAGACAAGTGCAGACATCCCAAGCCTGGCAAAAGTAATTCATTTTTTAACCACTTGCGATGTTCAGGCTGAGAAATGGTAGGTAACTTTTGGACTTTGAATATTTTTATGTGTCCAGAATTCTGTTTACTCATTGTTCTTCGTGGAACATAGAGTGCTGATAACACAACAGCTTTATTAACATGCAGAGTATCAGTACTTGAAAAACAAATACCGCACAAATATTAGAAGGGTATGAAATTTACATGGGTAACATAAAGATTTCAACCACTGAACTAGTTGCCACACTTCCTCACCAGTATAAAGGAGGCAGCCAAACTGCCCTGTGTAGTTGCCATGGAGTCTCTGAAGTGCTACATAGGAAACGAAAAAGAAAATACTAATGAAATGAAACCACCAAGTCAGACAAAATAAATCAGTTCATGAAGGGGCACACCATTTTAAATGTTGCATCTTTCATATCAGATGTCCAAAAATTATCACAAACACAGACTTGATGGTGAGAACTAAACAACAATAAAAAGAACTGGAGAAAACATGAAGATGGATAAGGCATCTTCAGGAAACAACTAGTTAGTATAGCAAGACTGTTGGCACCTTCTGGAGAAAGAGAAGCCTAGGTTTTTTAATAAAGATTCAAGGCAAAGCCTAACATATAGAATAACTGATGGAAAGAACCAGGCCAATACCAGTAGAACAAGAGATGAGGAAAAGATGCTGACACTGCATTGGACATAAGAACATGAAACCAGATGATAGCATTAAAAGACAGTCCTTGGTCTTGAATACCCAGGGTAAGAAAAACAGGGAGATCTAAACTCACACACCATGGAGAAGGGATTTGAAGACTGAAATGAAGGGGATAAATACATTACAATAAGACCTTGAGTGGATGTCATTTGACAGGACAGCTTGACATGAATGTGTTGAAGGCTTATGCCCTAGTGGGAACTGATAGGCATTAATGACATTAACAACAAATCAAAATGGGTTCAGCCCGTTACAAGAAGTGTGGTTAAATTTGAGTGCATGTGTTTAGGTTCAGCCGTTACAAGAAGTTTGGTTATATTTGAGTGCATGTATTTAGTTAAGCGGTTACAAGAAGTGTGGTTATATTTGAGTGCATGTGTTTAGGTTCAGACCTTTACAAGAAGTGTGGTTATATTTGAGTGCATGTGTTTAGGTTCAGCCGTTTCAAGAAGTGTGGTTATATTTGAGCGCATGTGTGTTTATAGTTCTGCTATACGTCTTTACAATGCAACATCCTGCATGTGACAACATATTGCTGTCCTAAGATGTCACATATCTGCATAACCAGTGGAGGACACAAATATGTAGTGTATGTTTTACTGGGACAAAAAGACGAAGTAATGGTCCATGTTATAATTGTAAGGTCTTCATCAGGGACAAATCAGTTAAAACAGTAAAGACAAGACAGAGACCACTAATCTAAATGCATAAAAGATGTAAGGGGTGGTACTATTCTTTCTTTGTCTCATCTAAGACCCCCAGGAACTACACGGGGCCTTAGTGGTGTCTGATCATTCTTATCTTTAATTATAATTGCAGAATTAGTGATGATTCTTCCTCTTCATGTACCATGTGAGTAAAGTGGATGGTGATATGAGTACGTGAGAAATAAAGGTGTGAGAATAGATTTCACAAGTGAATAGTTTAAGGAGAAGATCTGTCTCTGGAATGAGTAGTTTCTCTAGTCCAGCCTATCTATACGACTATCTTTAGTACAAGACAATCTTATACCTCCCTATATATGTAAATATAAGTTTAACTACACACGCACAACTAGGCTGTGTGACAACAAGACACACAAACGTGAAAAACTATGGTAAATTGGGTATGGGTCTGACCAACACACAAAGTTAAGTTCTTTTGTTGTTTATTATCATTAAACTTTACAGCATCGAATATCTAAAGAAAGATTAAATAAAATCAGAATTACATACATAGAAAAGTAACAGAATACATGTGCCCTCCCCCTTATTGAGAAAAAGAACCCAACAAGTTAATAACCCCAAAGGTCAAAGGTTAGCAATATGTTACAGAATAGACAGTAAAGAAAAGAACAAAGTTCCTACTAAATGCTATCCTTTAAAGTAAACAGTTTTAAGCCAAATCAAGTTGGTGCAATATTTGTAACAAAAGAAAAATATTTTTTCTCTCTGTAATACTCTATCTGTCATACAGTGGCCACATCAATCACGCTTACCCTATTCTGGTGATATCCCTTTGGAATTACAATGGTTCCTGAATATATAAAGTATCAGGGGTATTATCCAAGTCGGCCCCAGTCCACCCTCTATAACAAATAAGATTTTTAGGAGGGGAACGCCAAATTTGGTGGTGTATTCCTGGATCAACAAATGTCACCTCGAATAGTTAATGTAGAACCGAGATCTGGTGTTCACAGCAAACAGTGAAAAATACTTCCAGTATTTGGAAGACTCTAGTTGAAAAAAACTGTTACGATTGTTAATCGATGATGATAGTAAATTCTATCAGCTGGCTCTGTGGTGAGTGCCGATGTTAAAACAGTGTAACTTGCTTGATAAATCCGCTGATACGACTGTCAAAAGTCAGATAGAAATGATTATTTGTGTTACACCACAGTGGGCTGATAAAATTGAAAATATATCTGGGTATTTGTAAGTCCAGTTAAATTTACTATTTAAATGTTTATGTGTCTCTTTGGCCAATCCTGTTCACAAATGAACTTGGGAACGTGTAAGCCAATAAGAAGACCACATTAATCCAATCAGTAAATGAAGAAAAAGACCAAAATAGACCGCTGGTCGCCCTTGATCAGGTCTGCGAGGAATGAAGAACATTTATGAAAAAAATGCTACTAATATATATATACACGTATGCACATGGAAGGGGACAAGACGATCTCTTATCCTCTCCATCAGTCCTGATTAAAGTTAAAAGGCACACTGTGTCTCTAGCCTATCCTATCGTGCGTTGCTTAGCGAGTGCAGGTTTGGTTGAGGCATGCAGCCTTTCTCCTCCTGCCCGGTCAACGATCAGCGCACAATGTCAATTATTATTTAATTATCCATATGCGCACTTAACAAATAACGCCTGTCATTAATAGCTATTAGATTGTCGGCATCTGTTTGTTTTAGTTGTATGGTATCTTATAACAGTTACTTACTAAATTACACAAAATGAAATATAATGTGAATTCTATGGTCCACTATCAGTCACGCCTAGCGTATAATATCAATCAGCTAAACTGTATCTTCTTATGTGAGAAAGCGGGTGCTGGAATTGCATTAAACTGCACAACTGGTAAAAAAATAGCTACGCTTTATTTATTTCACTAGTTCTAACAGCTAAAAAATCACAGTGAATTATAATGGTAACTTTAGCATGCTTAAGCACAAATTTGTATTACCAGAAAATCAGAATGAAATCCCCACGAAGGCTATTAACACACTTTCCACAATGGTTCTAGACTACGTGTTTAGACTATCTGAAAAATTCTGAGCGACAACGGATAACTGGTTTTGGAAGCCACAGTTTATATACATTGTGGTTATCTGTTCTCCAGATGATGCTAATTTTCACACTATTGCGCATAGCAGAAAATCAGTCCCCCAGATAAAAGGCTTTACGATCGCTCTGTCTCGGCGTTGCTAATCGACAACAGAGACTTAAACCGTGTAACGGGTTCTAGTAGATTTGCCCGCTGCTGGAGATCACAGAGTTGTCTCCCCCTGTATGTACGAACATCAAATAGTACGTGAGAAATTGTTTTAGCCCGTGTGACTACTTCAAAAGGTTCCGGTTTTTTCCCACGTGCAATCTATCTGATATCCGATGATTGACAGAACAGCTTGCGTGAGAAACTCAGGTAAACAAACCAGCTTCGCTCCCTATTATAACTGGCAGGTTGCGGAAGTTGGTAAACTTTCCGTTTGTTTACATCTCAAGAAAAGAGGCGTGGATTAAAAGTGAGTAATGCAGGCAGAAAAAAATGCTTGACTTTTACTAGCAAATCTTAAAACGCTAACGGGATTTCAGGGCTGTCAGATACTGTAGACTATATTTCCATTTTACGTCACAGTACGTCCGGGCTTGAAGATGTGAAACCCTTTCATATCTCATTTATGGAAATATAACTACTGTCATCCGCAGCTATCGAGTGATTGCTATCCTTAATTGCATCATCCTCTTCCATGCTCCAATTTCGACTCATAAAATCCGCTCCCACATTCTCTTTCCTTTTATGTATTGTACTTTGAACGAGTACACGCTTAACAATAGAGCCCAACGCATAATTTTTGCGTTAAAATCCTTATTGGCTCCTAGGAATGCCAATGGAGCATAGTCTGTTTGTACCGTGAATGAAACTCCATATAAATATTCGTGGTGTCTCCTGATTCCGTTCACGAGTGCCAAACATTCTCCCTTCTTGGTTGAATAATTCCTTTCTGCTGTATTCAGTTTGCGGCTGCCGTAGGCAACTGGAAACAACGTGTTAGGATGTTGGTCATCTGCTTGAAGCAGCGTTGATCCGATTCCCTGTATGCTGGCGTTTACATGCAAAACGAAAGGTTTCTTAAGGTCGGGTAGCCTTAGAATGGGATATTTGGACAGCTGTTCCTTCAGAGTGACGTAAACGCTTTCACACTCTGCGGTCCAAACAACCTTTTTGATAAACTTTTGGTAATACGCACAAAGTGAAATGAAAGAACGTGTGTCTCTCTTTGTTTTTGGCCTCTTTGCTGAACGTATCTTCTCGATGCTTTTGGCAACTGGCCACATACAACCTTGAGAAATGGTATGCCCTTGGACGTCAAGCTTTTCAAAGCCGATTAAACATTTGCTAGATCGGACGGTCAACCCAGCTTCCTTTTGTCTCTTAAGGAGCATAACGACCGTAGCAATATGTTCTTTGTAGTTCTCCGTTGCAATAAGTATGTCGTCCATGAAATTGTGTATTTTTGGACTGTGCAAGGGTTCTAAAAGCATTCTCATCATCTTGGTGAAGGCTCCTGGTGTGTTGTGCAACCCAAAAGCCATAACATTGAAAGTATAATGTCCTTCACTGGTGCTAAAGGCTAACAGCGGTTTAATTTCCTCCTTGACTGGTATTTGGTAATAACTTTTACTCAGGTCAATTTTCAGAGAAAATTTTAGCCTTGCTAAGTTTGGTGAACAGGTCGGAGGCACTTTGCAGTGGTTCAGGCTGGAATTTAGTGACTGTATTGAGTAGACGATAGTCAATACACAGCCGAACTTCCTTATTAGGTTTCTGTAACAGTACGACGCTTGAGCTATAAGGAGATGTAGACTCGCTAATAATCCCAGCTTGACGTAGCTTGTCTATCTCTCCACGTAATGTGTCTGCTTTCGCATACGAGATCGGGTAAACTCTGGTTCGCACAGGTGTCTCATTTGTCAGCTTCATATCAAACTCTACGAGATGTGTTTGACCAGGTATGTCTGTTCAGACTGCAGAGTACTGTTTCAGTAACGCCTTAGTTTCTGTCTGTTGTGCTTCTGAGAGAGTGTCGCCGAATTTTACATCTTTGAATGATTCCGTTTGTTGCAGTGGTATTCCATGCAACTATCGTCCTCTTCCTCATCTTCGGTTGCTACAGCAACCGCCAGGAGATGTTCAGGGAAAGGCACCAGTCTTTCCAAATATTTCTTTAACAGATTTATATGGTAGACTTTTCCTTTACCTTTTATAGAGATCTTGTAGTTCGTTCTCGAGATCTTTTTAAGAGCGGTAAATGGTCCTTGCCATCCGATACGTAGTTTATTGTTTCCGGTAGGACGTAGCAACAAAACTTTCTCCCCTGGTTGCAATTCTCTCTCTTTTGCTGCTCTGTTTATCTTTTAGCGTGCTTCATGCATGCTCGCTTAAGATTGGTGGTTGCTAGATTCCATCCTAGTTGTAACCGTTCCTTTAACTCCGATACATACTTGAATGCTGAGACTACTGTCTCATCAGCCTTCTGGTCTGTCAGTGACCATAGTAAGGCTTCTAGCGGGCCCTTAATAGGTCTGCCGAATAAAAGTGTAGCTGGTGGTAATCCTGTAGAGGCCTGGGGGACTTCCCTGTAGGAGAATAATACTGCAGGAATGAAAAGGTCCCAATCTTCAGGTTTCTCTTGTCCCAGCTTACGTAACATCATGGTGAGGCTTCCGTTGACACGATCTACTAACCCACTTCCTGCCGGACTGTAGGGGCTGATATAGACGTGCTGGTCCCTCAAGATCTTAAAGATCTCCATTAACAGGCTATGGTATTGGAATCCGTTATCCGTCAAAACTTGTTGAGGGAATCCCAACCGTGTAAAAATCTGCACTAGGGCTTCTGCGACATGCTTGGAATCCGTGCATGTTAGCGATATAGCTTCTGCCCACATAGTGCATGTGTCGACTAGGGTCAGGATAGACCTGTTCCTTCTTTTAGTCCTTTCTAGGGGTCCTATAATGTCGACTGCAACCCGTTCAAATGGGGTCCCCACTATTGGCATTTCTCCCATAGGAACTGGGGGTGGCCAATGCTTGGGTGCCACACGTTGGCACTTGGCGCAGGATTTCACATACCTGATGATATCAGTGTTCATTCCTGGCCACCAATAGTGAGTAGTTATTCGCTGTATAGTGGCGTTCTGTCCCATATGTCCACTAAAAGGAAGAGAGTGCCCCATTTCTAAGATTTGTTCTCTGTACTGCGTCGGTACTAGAAGCTGATTATGTCCCTGTTCAGGGTCGCCCGTTCTTCGATACAGCACTCCATCCTTAGAAAATATGTCTCCGTTGTGTCTGGGGTCCTTGGCCATGGGCAGTTTCTTAAAGCAGGGCTCCAAGGTAGGGTCCTTTTGTTGCACCTCTTTCAGTTCCATAGGTAACATATTAGGTGCAGGCTCCCGTTCCTTTTTGGTTTGCCCTGCTGTAGTTACTGCTGCCACAATCGGCTCTTTTGGTCTCCCTATAAACACATATCTACAACCAAGTATGACTGGGTAGATCGGATCATCCATTATAGCCGCTTTAATAACACCTCGGACGAATTCCAAGTGTATTTCCACCAGTGCAACTGGAAGCGTTATGGGTGCATCTCATTTGAAAACTCCACATAATTTGATGGTTTCTTCTGTTTCTTGACCAGGTTTGACCAAATGCCTCGCGACAATACAATCAAACCTCAAACCTGTATGAAACAAACAATAAGTTGGAAGTCCCGTTCAATATAACAGTTCCTCGCATAGAAGGCCTCTCACCCTCAGGTTGAGAATCACTGACATTGCTACTCCGTTGCGAGGCTGTTTGCAAACAACCAATCCGTTTAGGCCCGGTGTGTTTTCCCTGATCAGATGTCCCTTTGTCGTGTCCTTTTTGGCCTGTTTGCCATGAGGGACGTTGGGGCCGATCATGGGTGTTGGTGAGGTATCGAGTTTTGTAGAATTTCGATTTTCCTTGAGGAGGGGTCTGGGGTAAAGTTTCTCTTGGGTTTTGATGGGAAAATGACTGGGAAGACTGTTCTAGATTATTTTTGCGAGAAGGCTCATCTGTAGGCTTGCGTTTTGAGCCTGGGAGCTTGGCTAACGCGTTGGTATAATGCTCAGACTTACTTAACTCTTAGTATACGAGCGGCCTTCTAGAGAGGCTGATGATCGATCCCTGTCAATAGCGAAAATTTATAGCTGAATGCATGTTTAAAACCACTGAACAATTTAGTTACGTGCATGATATAGGTGTTTCATTTCTTCACATTTTGATATATAACACTTATGTTATCTTTATAAATAAATTATTTATTGCAAAATCTGTAATGATAGTCATGAAAGGCCGCTCGTATACTAAGAGTTAAGATGTCTTCCAGCTTTACAGCTCCTTGTACAGCAAGAAATCTATGGGTTTCGTTTGACAAAGTGCTTTTGATCTGTTCGGTTAGAATAAGCTCTTCTAACCCTTCAAAAGTGCAAGAAGCTCTGAAAGCTCCAAACACTTAGTCAAATACCCCTTCAGACGGGAAGAGAACTGGGCAAACATCTCGGTTTCCTCTTTCCTGCTGTTCCGGAAAAGTTGCAAAAATTTGCGAGCGTTCATTTCGAAGCGCTCAAGTAAAGCTTTCTTCAACATGTCATAATTGTCTTGATTGCTGCTTCCCAGTTTCACATACGCATTGCCTTTTAAAGCCTGGGAAAGCTTCAAACACCATTGCGAACTTTCTAAACCATACAGTGTTGCTATTCTCTCAAATTTTTCTAGATAAGTGTCAATTTTCTCATTGGGGCTTAGGAAGGATTCAAGGGCAAAAGACATAGCCGCTAATTGGGGAGACGGGCTACTGGAGGGATTAGTTGAGAGTGACTGAGGTGAGGAAGGCTCTCTGTTGCTGGAGCTAGACGCTGCACCACAACTTTGGACCTCTAGAGTGTTAAGCGCCAATTTGTGCTGACGTCGTTGATCATTCTCTCTTTCCTCATGTTGTCTGTCTCTCTGTCTTTCCTCATGTTGTCTCTCCTTCTCTCGTTCCATGTCTCTGCGAGTTTCCATATCCGCCTCAGTTTTCTTACTTTCCAATTGCCGCTCTTCCGTCTCTTTCTTCTCCGCCTCATATTTGGCTAGTTCTTCGTTCACAAAAGCTAGCAATTCTTCACCTTGTAGTCCTATTTTCCTTGCTTTCTCTCTTAGCATTGTTCTAAGTTTTGCACGCTCAGCCATGGCAAATAACTGACTGTGGCTTACCCGAGAAAGAAAGAAGAAAAGGATACACTGCTCCCTAACTAATTAAGAGAATGCCCAAAAAAAATTTTCTGTTTTTACTGTGTTTCCTCCTCTCTGTTACTCAGTTGTCTAATCTATCGCTGCTGTTACCTGGCAAAAAGGCTCCTAACGCAGACGACTTAAACCATAGAGATGGTAGATCAGGCTAGAACTGAAAATCTACTATTACTACCGTGGAAAATTTTTTTTTTTAAATTAAGGGAAACAAAAAAATTTTCCTTATTTTAAATCCACCACACTCGGCCACACCTGAAGTCAGTTTGGAGTTGGGGAAGGCGATTAACTTGGCAACGGCCCAATGCACTTCCTTTGCTATGCTCACATTCCACTGCTCCAAAAATAATTGTGATTGTTAAACAATCATGCGTACTAGCGGTCTTTTTGTACAACATTTTTATATATCATATCTCCAACAAAGATCACTATCAAAATCAAACTGTATGTAAACTCTAAGATGCTGTGGAAAGAAACAAAATTTCTAATTTGTGTGGTCAGAACCAGTAAATAAGAACGTTGTCTAGGGGATAATTATTATTAATATTCCTTAACTCACAACACAAGACGCACAACACACTCTATCTAGAGTTAGACTAAGATACAATATCAGGAGTTAGTCATTTATCTAGACTCAGACTTAGATCAAATCCTGGAAATGAGCACCCATTCTGTCGTAAATTTAGATAGGTTTGAAAGTTATTTATGGTCCCGCCTGAGTAGAGTAGATGGTGATATGAGTACGTGAGAAATAAAGGTGTGAGAATACCTTGTAGATTTCATGAGTGAATAGTTTAAGTAGAAGATCTGTCTCTGGAATGAGTAGTTTCTCTAGTCCAGCCTATCTATACGACTGTCTTTAGTACAAGACAATCTTATACCTCCCTATATATGTAAATATAAGTTTAACTACACACACACAACTATGATATGTGGCTATGTGACAACAAGACACACAAACGTTAAAAACTATGGTAAATTGAGTATTGGTCTGACCAACACACAAAGTTAAGTTCTTTTGTTGTTCATTATCATTAAACTTTACAACATCGAATATCTAAAGAAAGATCAAATAAAATCAGAATTACATACATTGAAAAATAACAGAATACATGTAATAATAATAATAATAAATTCTTTAAGCGCCAAACACGGCGCATAAGGCAGAAACCAGTGCTCTCCAGGTTGTTCGTTGTGACGCCACTCCTCTTAGCTCTTGCACATTATTTAGGCCCAACGTTCTTCCTTCTCTTATTATTGTTCTTCTGAGTGTTTCTTTTGATCTTCCTTTTTTCCTCTTACCCTCAGGAACCCAAGTGAGCGCCTGTAGTGGTATTCTGTTGTTTTGCATTCGTAGGACATGACCGATATATGACCATCGTCTTTACCTTATATAGTTGGAGACATATTTCTGCCTAGAGTCTTCTCTTATTTGTCGATTAGTCTTGAATTCTTTCCAACTGATGTTCATGAGTTTTCTAAGACATTTGTTCTCAAATGTATTCAGCTGGTTCTCCAATGATTTTGTTATTTTCCAACTCTCACAGCCGTATGTTAACACTGAGATAACATTTGAATTAAACAGATGAAGCTTGGTATGTATATTCAATGATCGTAATTTCCAAATGTTAGATAATCTATTGAAGGCGCTAGCTGCCAAAGCAATTCTAGTATGGATTTCTCTTGTTGTGTCACCATCCTGAGTCATTTTACTGCCTAAATAATTGAAACTTTCAACTTTCTGTAGTTTTTCCCCGTTCAAGATGATATCAAAGGTCTCGTTAGAAAAGTTCATAACTTTAGTTTTAGAGGCATTTATTTGGAGACCTATTTGGAAACCCTCGAATCGGTCGGTTGGATAGGAGGATTGATCAGAGAATTAACAAGTCACTATCGTAAAACAAGCGATTGTTATCGAAACAGAATACATGTGCCCTCCCCCTTATTGAGAAAAAGAACCCAACAAGTTAAGGTGGTACCCTACAGTGAAAACTAACTTTTGTTCTAATAATATTTTCAAACTTTTTATGTGCTCAATAGACACAGTGCATGTCCATGAACCAATTCTACAGTTTATTTTGTTAAAAAACATGTGGTTACCATTAAAAAAAAAAAAATCCGCCATTTTGGATTTTCACCAGTTTTCGAGAGCTAAAAACTTATGTTTCCCATTGACCACACTTTATCAAATTGCACACACATGTTGTGACTGACAATTAAAACAATTTGTCTGAGGCTTTTTTTGATAAGTTTAAAATTCTATTTTTAATGATTTTTTTTACAAATACACTATATTTGTATGAAAAATAATGAAAAAAAAATATTAAAAAAAAATGTATCAAAGCAAATTACCAAAATATCAAAAAAAGCCCCTGTCAATTTAAAGGTATATATGTGTCCTACATGCATGCCAAATTTCAGACTGATCTATTAGATAGTTTGTAAAAAATAACATTTTTTGTTAATAAAATGTTAGTTTTGAGAAAAATGCATTTTAGTCACCGAGTGACTTGTCTTGTCCAATATACTCCATTCTGGGGGGCTGAATGTGTTTAAAATTGTCCAGCACTATATGCTGCACCTCCTTCAGCTTCCTGCAGCTCCTCCTCTTGCCTTTATCTTGCCTAATTTTTCTTCTTTCCTTCTACATGGTAACCAAAAAAAAAACATCTGCCAATTTGGATTTTCACCAATTTTTGAGAGCTAAAAACTTATGTTTCCCATTGACTAAACTTTATCAAATTGCACACACATGTTGTGACTGACAATTAAAACAATTTGTCATAGGCTTTTTTTGATAAGTGTAAAATTCTATTTTTAATGATTTTAAAAAAAAAAACACTATATTTGTATGAAAAACAATGGAAAAAAAATATTTAAAAAAAGATATCAAAGCAAATTACCAAAATATCAAAAAAAGCCAATGTCAATTTAAAGGTATATATGTGTCCTACATGCATACCAAATTTCAGACTGATCTATTAGATAGTTTGTAAAAAATAACATTTTTTGTTAATAAAATGTTAGTTTTGAGAAAAAGGCATTTTAGTCACAGAGTGAATTGTCTTGTCCAATATACTCCATTCTGGGGGGCTGAATGTGTTTAAAATTGTCCAGCACTATATGCTGCACCTCCTTCAGCTTCCTGCAGCTCCTCCTCTCACCTTTGTCTTGCCTAATTTTTCTTCTGTCCTTCTACCATGGTAACCAAAAACACAACCGCTATATTGGGTTTTTCACCAATTTTCAAGAGCACAAATCTTGTTTCCCATTGACCAAACTTTATCAAATTTATCAAAATATAAAAAAAAGCATGTGACAATTTAAAGGTATATATGTGTACTACATGCATGCCAAATTTTAGACTACTCTGTTAGATAGTTTGTTAGTAATAAAATTTTGGTTAATAAAATGTTATTTTTTTTTTTTTTTTTTTTTTTTTTTTTTTTTCTTAACCAGCGGCACTTGGGCTTTCAGCCCTTCGGCCCAATGACATATCATTGCGAGGCTGGGGAACCTGAGGACTTTCCTTCCAACCCGGTCAGGAGCTTCGCTCCTTCCCATCCACAGAGGGTTTATCACAGGAGCCGTTCAGGCTATTCAGTCAAATTTCCGGCCGTAAACATTTCTTCAAACGCCGACGCCCGGGTTTGAACCATGAACACCTGGTCGCCAGTACAACGCCGAAATTAGTTTTAAGAAAAATGCATTTTACTCACCGAGTGCCTTCTCTTGTCCAATATACTCCATTCTGGGGGGCTGAATATGTTTAAAATCCTCCAGGACTATATGCTGCACCTCATTCAGCTTCCTGCAGCTCCTCCTCTCGCCTCTGTCTTGCCTCTTGCCTAATTTTTCTTCTTTTTACAAGTTTGTCAGCCTCATGTTTCTGGCTGTTGGCCAGACGTTTCCTCAGTCACACCTGTCCAAGGCGTATTGAGTTTGTTCCAGATGCTTGACCACACAGCCTTTTTATTTCTGCACTGGCTGATGGACCAAAGTTGAACTCTCCAACGGCCACAAGGACACTGAATTTGGCTTTTTTTAATGACACAAATTTCCGCTTGCTGCAACGACTCCATATAACATTGTGTAGGCTTTCATTTGCATCTTGTTTTGCACCTAGCTCACACCGCTTGAGCAGATGCTGATCAGTAAGACGCTCATAAATAGGGGCTAAGTGCTTATGGAGCAGGTTGTAGTCTAGCGGAGTGTGAACCTTGGTCTCGTGTGATCCGGCAGCTTCTCCTTTGGCGATGGAAGCCTGATAGAAACACCAGGAGTCTTTGCCTGGCGGACACAAATTATGTTGGGGTTTGTTGTTTGTCGAATACCCATGGTAGAGAGAAGCCACGATGGCTTGTTTCATCTCTGCGGCTGTACTATGCTGGCGGATGGCCCTGGTGTAGTAAATACACAATTTTCGTATGGCATTTTGGGTTAGACGACCACGGCCATTTCCCCCAAGGGTGACTTTTTGTTTCCTGCAGTCAGTAATCAGTGTCCTCAGTGCAGTGCCTAATCGCTTTGCAACATGGTTGACGCACTCTTGTTTGGTAATGTCAACTTCTGGTCCATACGGTTTGATGTCGCAGAGTCTGTTGTAGGCCTTGGAATCGCCATCTGATAGCAAAACAGTGTAGCGTAGCTTGTGATTTGCCACTGAACGAAGAAAGAGAACTTCACAGGCTTTTACCTCCATCATTCCGGCTGACCCTTTGTAATTACGGCAGCAGTCCTTCTGATGCTCTGCTTTCCATTTTTCAAATTTGTCAGGCTGATTTTTCAGTTGCCACTGTCCAGTATTCTCACAGGTGTGACAGAAGGAAGACATAACATGCGTATCGATGACCATGCCAGTCAAGATGTCGATAACACTACCAACACCTATCAATGACTTATGACCTCTAGTTAGTCATGTTGCATCAAAGCTGACAGCGATGTCAATGACTTCTTTTTTATTAATGGTACGATGCTGTCTCTTAGCGTGCTCAGCTCGGACGATGCTAACGGAATGTTGAAATACTGTAGAGTGCATGGTATCCAAATGATCAAAAATTTGATCTGCATATTTATGAAATGTTTTCTGGTGCAGGCCAGGGAGGTCTAGGTTCTCACAGAAGAGATTGAACGTAGATGGGCCCATTCTAGACATGAGGGCACCAAGAACAGCAGATTTGTTGATTGCATGTCCATGAGGGCCGAGAGAGAAACCCTTAGACTTGGTGTTGTCAGTTCTTGTTTGCAATGTGCTTTGCTTACAAACATTGCAACACACATTTTTAAGAAGGTTGTTGAAGAAAGAAATGTCCACAATGGTTTTGTACGTAGGTTTAGGCTGGGCGCAGACAGTATTATGAGATGCAACATTCTTGCTCGTGCTCAAGTTAATTGTTATATCAGATCGATTTGGGCCAGTGGCGAATGGCACTACTGGGTCTGCAATTTCAACCATAGGCCTATCGGATACTGGTATGCAGAAATTCCATGTTGTTTGTGTATCATTCACCGCTGATTCTGTCTTACCTTTTGTGGTAACACTGCTAGAAATTACACACTGTCGACGCGACCTGGCAGCAGATATTTGCTTTGATCTCTTACCTATTCTTCCCATTTTGAAGTAATAGAACACAATTCACTGAAATTTAAACAAGAGAAAAATATCGACCACGTTACACGCAAGTGAACAATTGTTTTGTGTACAGGCGGAAATGGCTGTTGTTATATTCCACATTTGCGCATGCAGCCAAAATGTTGTTATGACCAATCAAAACAGGTGTTTACGTTTGCGCCTTCAATGGGTCGGGAATGAGGGCATGAGGTCACCACGTGACCACTCCTTATAAGGAAGTTAGCGTAAAATTATGGAAATTTTCAAACACACATCTCTCAGAGCTATGAGAAAAACTAGTTTCGAATTTGCAATATTACGGCAGACAACGAAATTCCCTGTGTATCGATACCAAATAGTCCACGATTTGGTTAGCGTAACTAAGGTATTATTGAGCGACAAATCTTGCATTTTCGGCACAAATTTGCAAATCATAGCTGGGGGTGGGTACAGAAAATATGCATTTTTTATGTTATAAAACCTTGCTGAATCGATTCCTCGATGATTATTTAATAAAATAAGCTTAAAAGTAAAATATCGATATTTTGTACGTAAAATCCAGTGTTCACTACCGGGGACCACCTTAATAACCCCAAAGGTCAAAGGTTAGCACTATGTTACAGAATAGACAGTAAAGAAAAGAACAAAGTTCCTACTAAATGCTATCCCGTAAAGTAAACAGTTTTAAGCCAAATCAAGTTGGTGCAATATTTGTAACAAAAGAAAAATATTCTCTCTCTCTGTAATACTCTCTCTGTCATACAGTGGCCACATCAATCACACTTACCCTATTCTGGTGATATCCCTTTGGAATTACAATGGTTCCTGAATATATAAAGTATCAGGGGTATTATCCAAGTCGGCCCCAGTCCACCCTCTATAACAAATAAGATTTTTAGGAGGGGAACGCCAAATTTGGTGGTGTATTCCTGGATCAACAAATGTCACCTCGAATAGTTAATGTAGAACCGAGATCTGGTGTTCACAGCAAACAGTGAAAAATACTTCCAGTATTTGGAAGACTAGTTGAAAAAAACTGTTACGATTGTTAATTGATGATGATAGTAAATCCTATCGGCTGGCTCTGTAGTGAGTGCCGATTTTGAAACAGCGTAACTTGCTGGATAAATCCGCTGATACGACTGTCAAAAGTCAGATAGAAATGATTATTTGTGTTACGCCACAGTGGGCTGATAAAATTGAATGAATATCTGGGTATTTGTAAGTCCAGTTAAATTTACTATTTTTAAATTTTTATGTGTCTCTTTGGCCAATCTTGTTCACAGATGAACTTGGGGACATGTAAGCCAAGAAGAAGACCACATTAATCCAATCAGTAAATGAAGAAAAGGACCAAAATAGACCCCTGGTCGCCCTTGATCAGGTCTGCAAGGAATGAAGAACATTTATGAAAAAAATGCTACTAATATATATATACACGTATGCACATGGAAGGGGACAAGACGATCTCTTATCCTCTCCATCAGTCCTGATTAAAGTTAAAAGGCACACTGTGTCTCTAGCCTATCCTATCACGCGTTGCTTAGCGAGTGCAGGTTGGTTGAGGCATGCAGCCTTTCCCCTCCTGCCCGGTCAACGATCAGCGCACAATGTCAATTATTATTTAATTATCCATATGCGCACTTAACAAATATCGCCTGTCATTAATAGCTATTAGATTGTCGGCGTCTGTTTGTTTTAGTTGTATGGTATCTTATAACAGTCACTTACTAAATTACAGAAAATGAAATATAATGTGAATTCTATGGTCCACTATCAGTTGCGCCTAGCGTATAATATCAGTCAGCTAAACTGTATCTTCTTATGTGAGAAAGCAGGTGCTGGAATTACATTAAACTGCACAACTGGTAAAAAAATAACTACGCGTTATTTATTTCACTAGTTCTAACAGCTAGAAAATCACAGTGAATTATAATGGTAACTTTAGCATGCTTAAGCACAAATTTGTATTACCAGAAAATCAGAATGAAATCCCCACGAAGGCTATTAACACACTTTCCACAATGGTTCTAGACTACGTGTTTAGACTATTCTGAAAAATTCTGAGCGACAACTGATAACTGGTTTGGGAAGCCACAGTTTATATACATTGTGGTTATCTGCTCTCCAGAGGATGCTAATTTTCACACTATTGCGCATAGCAGAAAATCAGTCCCCCAGATAAAAGGCTTTACGGTCACTCTGTCTCAGCGTTGCTAATCGACATAGAGACTTAAACCATGTAACGGGTTCTAGTAGATTTGCCCGCTACTGGAGATCACAGAGTTGTCTCCCCCTGTATGTACGAACATCAAAGAGTACGTAGGAAATTGTTTTAGCCCGTGCGACTACTTCAAAAGGGTCCGGTTTTTTCCCACGTGCGATCTGTCTGATATCCGATGATTGACAGATCAGCTCACGTGAGAAACTCAAGTAAACAAACCAGCTTCGCTCCCTGTTATGACTGGCAGGTCACGGAAGTTGGTAAACTTTCCGTTTGTTTACATCTCAAGAAAAGAGGCGTGGATTAAAAGTGAGTAATGCAGGCAGAAATAAATGCTTGACTTTTACTAGCAAATCTTAGAACGCTAACGAGATTTCAGGGCTGTCAGATACTGTAGACTATATTTCCATTATACGTCACACCATGGCTGGTGGTATAGGTGGTTATATCTCTCCACAACTTCCTGTCTCCATTACTGTTTATCAGTTCTGTTGTTGACTTCTTTCCATGCCATGATGTCAGACTGTCCAGGATCTTCTCTCGTTGTCATCCTATGTCTTTTTTCCTTCTATCTTTCCTGTTGTCACTATGTATGCTGATTGTCTTCTTCGTATAACAAATTGGATTTCTTTGTTTTAGTGTCAGTAATAAGCTTCATTTGTGTACTGGCTTATTTCAGGACATCCTCATTACTCTTGTTAGCCATCTATTAACACTCTTCTATAAAACCACATCTCTGTGGTGGGCAAGACTTTTGCTACTTGCTTACTAATTGTCCATGATTCACTTCTGTCTGTTAGAGTTGGCTCCATATAACACTGAAGGACTCTCTTTCTTACTATAGTGATTATTATTGACTCTTACTATTCCTTTCTAACTTTTCTTCAAGAATAATTACACTAGTCAACAACCAAAATGTACCAGAAATGAAAATAGCTGATCTTAACTAATTTTGGTGTGCTGAAAACGAAAATGACATTTAAAAATGTTGATTGGCTCTAGTTTTCAAGATATATGCTACTAGTTTATTTAATTACGGTCAATTTATATATATGATGCAACTGTTGTGGGCGATTGCATAATTTTTTCTAATGACCAATAAAAATGTAACTAGAAGTTGATGATGCAATCCTACATATGATTTCATCACCTTTGTGTATAAATATCTAATCTCTGATAAAATTTTGCCATTAGTTAGTGCATTTGTCCTTATCAAAAGTATCGTAGTTAGAAATGCCTAGGACATGTGTGAACAGTGCTAATAATTTCTGTTATATATGTGGTGAGGTGACATTTGTATCACAAAAACGAAATATAACTAAAGTGATTAACTCTTTCAGTCCCAAGCAAAAAAGTGGGTTTGGCCCAAGCAAAAATGGCCACCCCAGTTCGTTTTCATTGTTGTTTGGAAATAATTTTTTAAAATGTTCATATGCATAAATAACCAAAAGTCCAAAATGGATGGCTATACTTTAAGAAAATAGCATTTTTGAGTTGTCAAAATTAGAAAACAGCCCTAGAAAGGATCAAGAGATACGAAAGCCAGTATACTGTTGATCGGGCCCAATGGGACTTAAAGAGTTAAGAAGGCGTACAGTTTGTATTTTGGTTGCAGAATAGGAGATCAAGATAAGAGCTGGGCGGGAGCCGCGCTAGCGTAGTGGTTACAACACCGCTCTGGCGACCGGGTGATACAGGATCAAACCCGGGCGACGGCATTTGAGGATTTTTCGTCGACCGGGATTTGGACTGGATTAACTCGAGACCTGGCGAGGACATTTGAAGAGTGTCGTCGATCAGGGACTGGCGGCTCCTGAGCCGACCCAGCTGCAATGGGTACCTCCGAAATCGGCGAGTATTTGCCTGAATGGCGAGGGACACCTGTCTCTGTACAAGAAATAAAGGGATACTCACGTAAAATCAATGTCAGGTTTGACATAAAATAATAACCTGAGATTTCGCCTCGAGTATTAGCGGGCGAACGCAAAAAAAAAAAAAAAAAAAGAGCTGGGCGCCACACATATGCTGCAATACATGTGCAGCACATCTTAAACTGTGGTTGACTGGCAAAAGGCAAGTTATGCCTTTTGCAGTCCCATTGATTTGGAGAGAGCCCACTGATCATCTCAACAACTGTTACTTTTGCATGGTCCCTCCAATTGGGAAAAGCATATCAAAGTAGAGAATGCCATTCATATGATACAAAAAGGAAGATCAGCAGGCATGGATAACATAAACATTGAAATGATAGAAGCTCTGGAGAGCTTTGGTATAGATACAATCACAGAAATATGCAATGATATATACAATACAGGATATTTACCACACGACATGAAGACATCAGTTTTTATAACATTGCCCAAAAAACCAAATGCAACAGAATGTTCAGACTTCAGAACAATCAGCCTGATGAGTCATGCAATTAAGATACTGCTCAAAATCATACAGGAAAGAATAAAAAGTAAAGTAGACAGCGAAATCCAAGAAGAACAGTTTGGTTTTAGACGGAACAGTGGAACAAGAGAGGCAATATTTTGCCTAAGAAGATTAGCAGAAAAATATACAGAGGTCCAAAAAAGTATGTATATGTGCTTCATTGACTATAAGAAGGCTTTTGACAGAATCCATCATGAGAAAATAATTGAATGCCTCAAAGACATAGGTATTGATGGAAAAGATATAAGAATACTCAGTAACCTTTATTGGGAGCAAACTGCCACAGTAAGATCGGGAAGGAATTATTCACCATACATAGACATAAAAAGAGGTGTCAGACAAGGTTGTGTGCTGTCCCCCTGCCTATTTAATTTATACACCGAAAAAATTTTCAAACAGATACAGGAAATACCAGGACTGAACATCAGTGGAAGATCAATAAACAACCTTAGATATGCAGATGATACCGTGTTGTTAGCTGAAAGCGAACAGGAGTTACAAGAACTAGTGAAGCAAGTGAACAGTATAAGTCATGAATATGGACTCGACATTAATATTGAGAAAACTAAAACTATGATAATTAGCAAAACAGACGATAAACCCACATTAAAGATAAGCGTAAATGGGAAAATCCTGGAACAAGTCAAGAGCTACGTGTATCTTGGTCATATAATAACAGAAGATGGCAGATGTGAAACAGAAATCAAGAAGAGAATAGGAATGGCCAAAGCTACATTCAACAACATGAAACATATACTGACATCCAAACAGTTATCTCATAAATTAAAACTGAGAATCATAAAGTGTTATATATATTCTGCATTTCTGTATGGTGCAGAAACATGGACGATGAATAAGCATTTGGAAGAAAGAATTGAGGCTCTTGAAATGTGGATATATAGAAGAATGGGGCGTATCTCATGGAAAGAGATGAAAACAAATAAGGAGGTCCTAGAAAATCTAGGTATGAAAAGAGAACTAATGAGAGAGGTCAAAGTTCGGCAGCTAAAATACTTTGGCCACATAAAAAGGCATAACACCTTGCAGAAGACCATAACAGAAGGGAGAGTTGAAGGTAAACGTGCAAGGGGAAGACAGCGCTATAAGTGGGAAGATAACATCAAGAGATGGACGGGAAAGAGTCTATCAGAGTGTACCACCAAGACAAGAGACAGAAGACGTTGGAGATCCATTACAGCCAACCTCCGTTGTGGAGATGGCAACTGATGATGATATCAAAGAAGAAAAAATTGACTCTGGAATATCCAAACATCCCCTCTGCAATACATCCGGTACCACATGGCGATGACCTACCAGTTCCCAAAGTGCCAGAATCATTTTCAGCTGCCTCCACTGATGAAGAAGAGGACATTGGTGGTCCTGAACCATCAACCTCAAGCGACCCAGATTTGAGCAAACTACATCCACTAAACCACACTTAATAACCCAAGGTGTAAGAGATCTGAATTTACCGAAGAACAAGGCGGAGCTTTTGGGTTCCAGATTGCAACAGTGGAATCTCCTGGCAGAAGATGGTACAATTTCTGTGTATAGGAACCGCCAGAAGCCGCTTATTACATTCTTTTTCAAAGAGGGTGACCTTTCTGCGTGCCACAACATTTCTGGTTTAATGGCAGCCCTCAAAATCAATTACATACCGGAAGAGTGGAGGCTTTTAATTGATTCATCCAAGACGAGTCTTAAAGCTGTTTTGTTGAATAATGGTAATGTGTTACCGTCAATTCCAGTTGATCACGCAGTTCATATGAAAGAAACTTATGAAAACATTAAGCAGCTTTTGAAGTGTATAAACTACGATCATCTTCATTGGTCACTTTGCGGTGACTTAAAAGTGGTTGCCCTTTTGCTTGGACTACAGGGTGGATACACCAAGTACTGTTGCTTTCTCTGTGAGTGGGATAGCCGTGCACGAAGTGACCATTACAACAGAAGACATTGGCCAATCAGGCAGTCATTGCAGCCTGGCAGTAAGAACGTTGAAAACCCAGCACTTGTCGACACCAGCAAGATTTTGTTGCCACCCTTGCACATTAAGCTGGGTCTCATGAAAAACTTTGTCAAGGCAATGGAGAAAACAGATGAGGCTTTCAAATACCTCACCAGAAAATTTCCAAGACTGAGTGAAGCTAAAATAAGAGAGGGAGTATTTGTTGGTCCGCAAATTTGAAAACTTCTTCATGATGACGAGTTTCTTTGCGTGTTGCATGGCAAGGAAAAAGCAGCATGTCAAGGAAAAAGCAGCATGGCTAGCATTTAAGTCAGTGGTGGACAATTTTCTTGGAAACAACAGATCTGATAATTACAATGAAATTGTAGAAAATCTCCTTCTGAAGTATAAGAGTCTTGGCTGCAACATGTCTTTGAAAATTCATTTTCTGGATTCTCATCTGGATTTCTTTACGTCAAACTGTGGAGCAGTCAGTGATGAGCATGGTGAACGATTTCACCAAGACATTGCTGCTATGGAGACAAGGTATCAAGGCAATTGGAGCCCTTCAATACTTACTGATTACTGTTGGACTGTGACAAGAGACACCTCATCGATTGACTACAAGAAGCAAGCAAAGAGAGCTCGAACAGCGACTGAATAATGACGGAATGGGTTCAAATGTGCCTTTTTAAAACATGATATGTGAACTTTAAATAATGTTTTTATTTTTTTCTATCATTTATGTTGAAATATCAATTAATTGAGTATGTAACCACAATTTTTATAATGCTAAAGTAGAAAGACTAGCTGTTCACCCCAGAGAATTAAACAAGCATACATTATTTGTATTGTGTCATGTCATAACCCTCCACTCCCAAAGGAGCATAGGCCTTCAACAAACACATGCCAAGTCCTCCTGTCACGTGCCATCATCTCAAGTTCTTTCCATGTTCTCCTCATCATTTTCACCTCTGTTTCCAACTCTCTTCTCCATGTACTTCTTGGTCTTCCTCTGCCTCTCTTGCCCTGGGGGTTCCAGAACAAGGACTGCCTTGTAATGCTATCAACAGGTTTCCTCAGTGTGTGTCCTATCCATCGCCATCGTCTTCTTCTCATCTCTTGTTCCACTGGCACTTGTCCAGTTCTTGTCATCAGTTCCACATTGGTAACCTTGTCATACCATTTTAATCCCTCTATTCTACGCAAGCACCCATTTATGAAAGTCTGTAGCTTTTTGGTTGTTGTCTTTGTTGTTCTCCATGTCTCCGAGCCATACAATAGGACTGACTTCACATTTGAGTTGAAGATTCTTATTTTCGTGTTGGATCCTATTTCTCTTGATCTCCATATATTTCCCAATGCAATGAAAGCTCCTCTTGCTTTTTGTATTCTTATTTTTGATATCGCTGTCTGTCCCTCCAACTTTGTCTATATTACTGCCAAGATATGTGTATGATTCTACATCTTGTATTGGCGTTTCTTCAAGTTCAACCCTGTTTTCATTACCTGCATTTATTCGCATTATTTTTGTCTTTTCCCTGTGTATTTTCAGACCCA
Source organism: Oreohelix idahoensis (assembly GCA_024509875.1). Classification (NCBI taxonomy): domain Eukaryota; kingdom Metazoa; phylum Mollusca; class Gastropoda; order Stylommatophora; family Oreohelicidae; genus Oreohelix; species Oreohelix idahoensis. The sequence continues at coordinate 66,123 of JAMPIV010021147.1, read as the reverse complement.
ATTGCTGTGACCTCTCATCGAGTGTTTTCAATTTGTCCTGCATCTGATTACGGTTATGGGACAGGAGAGCCAAATCATCAGCAAAATCCAGATCATCCAACTGCTTAGTCAGAGTCCACTGGATTCCATTTCTGTTGTGTGTTGTCGATGATCTCATAACCCAATCTATTGCCAGCAAGAAAAGAAATGGAGACAAGAGGCATCCCTGTCGCACTCCTGTTCTTATCCCAAATGGTTCTGTAAGCTGTCCTTCATGAAGAACTCTGCACGTCATGTCTTCATAGGTTTTCTTTATTAAATTAATGATTTTCAGGGGAACTCCATAATGCCTCATCAATTTCCAAAGTGATTCTCTGTCCACACTGTCAAATGCTTTTTCGTAGTCCACAAATCCGATGTATAGTGGTGACATTATTTGTATTACTGTAATGTAAATTCATCATTTAAAAAAAAACCCAGAGCCAATTGGGGAATTTCATTATGATATTTGAAATCAGCATGTCAAGATCAATAAGAAATGGTATATTTAATTTCTGGTACAAATAACTTTTGAAAATTTGTTGACTAGTGTTACAGACTTTATTTACTTCTATTTCTACTATCAGTGCATTTATTAGAGTTAATTTTTACCTGGCTATCGTGGTGTACATTAAAGTTAACAGATAATGTTATATAACAGTCTAAGTTAATGAATATGATAAGCACAAGGGTCAATAAAATGCAAAACCATGAAATAATGAGAGAATACACTGCCTATCATACCCTATACAAAGGTGTACTCATCATATCTCTGTACTTTGATTGATAGATGGACACTAGACAACAGAGCAGTAACATAAATCATAAGAAATGATAAGGTTTGGATATGAACCAGTGGCGGCTTTCTTTAATGTGCTGTTGAGCTGCAGCACTCCCTTTAAAAAAAAAGGACTCACTGCATACCGTCTCTACTATAATACATAATCCGGACAGACCAAAAAATTGAAGTTACACCGGAAGGGTTAAATAAAAAAAAAAAAATTATCCAACACGTATTGTGGTAAGGGCTGCAGACGATGACAGCTCAAGTGACCTTGACCTCTTATAAGCGAATGCTTGTTATACACACAGCATGCCGCCAACTACGATTGGTTTGAATTTTTTAACTAGAGCTGCAAGGCAAGACAGCTCAAGTGGAAATTATCTCTAATTAAAGGGAAGTTACAATGAAAATTTTAAACACGAGAAATAGCAGCATAGACATGTAATGTCTGTGTAACCTGGGTTGAGACTCAGGAAGCTGCTACGACTGACAATGATTACTCCTAGTTGCAGTAAACTTTTAAAATAACTTTTCAGAACTTCTTGACAGATTTTAGATGAGATAAGATACTAATCATTTGTGTCTGGGTTGATATTTCACATGGTGGTCCCAATTTGTGAGTGTTATGTATAGTATTTTAAATGAATGAACAGTGCAGCACCCCCAATGACAACCCCCTGGAACCGCCACTGATATGAACCTATGGACACTAGACAACATAAATCATAAGAAATGATAAGGTTAGGTAGGATATGAACCTGGAATCAGACTTCCTGAAATTCCTATTGTCCAGTATCCTCTTCCTATCTGTCTTTATTATGAATAAAGAATAAAGAAGTAGAACAACAGAAAAACAACAGACATGTCTGTTGTTTTTCTGTTGTCTGGTGTTCTACTTCTTTATTTCCTGCGAGTGCCTGATAACATACCTTTATATTTGTTTCATATTAATTTACTGTTTACAGGCCTCGGGTTTCCCTCAATTATGTGTAATAAATGTTTATACAATACCAAACCTACCCACTATCCTGTTCTCACTGTTCTAGTCTACTATCATTTACTGGACACAGTATTAAGGTCCTTGTCTTGTTGGATTCGGCCTATACTGCTTGATAGAAATACAACAGAAGTGATTGCGTCATTAATAGGCTGAACTGCCCATGGTGGACTTCTGGTGTCATGTATTGTGGTTCGCACTGTTGACCTGCCATTGAAACATCATTTTTGATGATGCGTAGATGGCAGGGCGGATAGTGTGATTTGCTTGCATGGCTAGGCGGGGTTGTCGCACGGAAGGTCCAGTGTTCAAATCCTGGGTAAGCCACTCATGTCTGTTGTTTTTCTGTTGTCTGGTGTTCTACTTCTTTATTTCCTGCGAGTGCCTGATAACATACCTTTATATTTGTTTCATATTAAATTAGACATGCAACCTCACTTGTATAGGCGATGAATGTGAGGGTGCTCATTAGACATGCAACCTCACTTGTATAGGTGATGAATGTGATGGTGCTCATTAGACTTGCAACCTCACTTGTATAGGCGATGAATGTAGTGTGCTCATTAGACTTGCAACCTCACTTGTATAGGTGATGAATGTAGTGTGCTCATTAGACATGCAACCTCACTTGTATAGGCGATGAATGTAGTGTGCTCATTAGACTTGCAACCTCACTTGTATAGGCGATGAATGTAGTGTGCTCATTAGACTTGCAACCTCACTTGTATAGGCTATGAATGTAGTGTGCTCATTAGACTTGCAACCTCACTTGTATAGGCGATGAATGTAGTGTGCTCATTAGACATGCAACCTCACTTGTATAGGCGATGAATGTAGTGTGCTCATTAGACTTGCAACCTCACTTGTATAGGCGATGAATGTAGTGTGCTCATTAGACTTGCAACCTCACTTGTATAGGTGATGAATGTAGTGTGCTCATTAGACTTGCAACCTCACTTGTATAGGCGATGAATGTAGTGTGCTCATTAGACATGCAACCTCACTTGTATAGGTGATGAATGTAGTGTGCTCATTAAACTTGCAACCTCACTTGTAAAGGCGATGAATGTAGTGTGCTCATTAGACTTGCAACCTCACTTGTATAGGCGATTAATGTAGTGTGCTCATTAGACATGCAACCTCACTCTTGTATAGGTGATGAATGTGAGGGTGCTCATTAGACATGCAACCTCACTCTTGTATAGGTGATGAATGTGAGGGTGCTCATTAGACATGCAACCTCACTCTTGTATAGGCGATGAATGTGAGGGTGCTCATTAGACTTGCAACCTCACTCTTGTATAGGCGATGAATGTGAGGGTGCTCATTAGACATGCAACCTCACTCTTGTATAGGTGATGAATGTGAGGGTACTCATTAGACATGCAACCTCACTCTTGTATAGGTGATGAATGTGAGGTTACTCATTAGACATGCAACCTCACTCTTGTATAGGTGATGAATGTGAGGGTACTCATTAGTCATGCAACCTCACTCTTGTATAGGTGATGAATGTGAGGGTACTCATTAGACATGCAACCTCACTCTTGTATAGGCGATGAATGTGAGGGTGCTCATTAGACATGCAACCTCACTCTTGTATAGGTGATGAATGTGAGAGTGCTCATTAGACATGCAACCTCACTCTTGTATAGGTGATGAATGTGAGGGTTCTCATTAGACATGCAACCTCACTCTTGTATAGGTGATGAATGTGAGGGTGCTCATTAGACATGCAACCTCACTCTTGTATAGGTGATGAATGTGAGAGTGCTCATTAGACATGCAACCTCACTCTTGTATAGGTGATGAATGTGAGGGTGCTCATTAGACTTGCAACCTCACTTGTATAGGCGATGAATGTAGTGTGCTCATTAGACTTGCAACCTCACTTGTATAGGTGATGAATGTAGTGTGCTCATTAGACATGCAACCTCACTTGTATAGGCGACGAATGTAGTGTGCTCATTAGACTTGCAACCTCACTTGTATAGGCGATGAATGTAGTGTGCTCATTAGACTTGCAACCTCACTTGTATAGGCTATGAATGTAGTGTGCTCATTAGACTTGCAACCTCACTTGTATAGGCGATGAATGTAGTGTGCTCATTAGACATGCAACCTCACTTGTATAGGCGATGAATGTAGTGTGCTCATTAGACTTGCAACCTCACTTGTATAGGCGATGAATGTAGTGTGCTCATTAGACTTGCAACCTCACTTGTATAGGCGATGAATGTAGTGTGCTCATTAGACTTGCAACCTCACTTGTATAGGCGATGAATGTAGTGTGCTCATTAGACATGCAACCTCACTTGTATAGGCGATGAATGTAGTGTGCTCATTAGACTTGCAACCTCACTTGTAAAGGCGATGAATGTAGTGTGCTCATTAGACTTGCAACCTCACTTGTATAGGCGATGAATGTAGTGTGCTCATTAGACATGCAACCTCACTCTTGTATAGGTGATGAATGTGAGGGTGCTCATTAGACATGCAACCTCACTCTTGTATAGGTGATGAATGTGAGGGTGCTCATTAGACATGCAACCTCACTCTTGTATAGGCGATGAATGTGAGTGTGCTCATTAGACTTGCAACCTCACTCTTGTATAGGCGATGAATGTGAGGGTGCTCATTAGACATGCAACCTCACTCTTGTATAGGTGATGAATGTGAGGGTACTCATTAGACATGCAACCTCACTCTTGTATAGGTGATGAATGTGAGGTTACTCATTAGACATGCAACCTCACTCTTGTATAGGTGATGAATGTGAGGGTACTCATTAGTCATGCAACCTCACTCTTGTATAGGTGATGAATGTGAGGGTACTCATTAGACATGCAACCTCACTCTTGTATAGGCGATGAATGTGAGGGTGCTCATTAGACATGCAACCTCACTCTTGTATAGGCGATGAATGTGAGGGTACTCATTAGACATGCAACCTCACTCTTGTATAGGTGATGAATGTGAGGGTACTCATTAGACATGCAACCTCACACTTGTATAGGTGATGAATGTGAGGGTGCTCATTAGACATGTAACCTCACTCTTGTATAGGCGATGAATGTGAGGGTGCTCATTAGACATGCAACCTCACTCTTGTATAGGTGATGAATGTGAGAGTGCTCATTAGACATGCAACCTCACTCTTGTATAGGTGATGAATGTGAGGGTTCTCATTAGACATGCAACCTCACTCTTGTATAGGTGATGAATGTGAGGGTGCTCATTAGACATGCAACCTCACTCTTGTATAGGTGATGAATGTGAGAGTGCTCATTAGACATGCAACCTCACTCTTGTATAGGTGATGAATGTGAGGGTGCTCATTAGACATGCAACCTCACTCTTGTATAGGTGATGAATGTGAGGGTGCTCATTAGACATGCAACCTCACTCTTGTATAGGTGATGAATGTGAGGGTGCTCATTAAACATGCAACCTCACTCTTGTATAGGTGATGAATGTGAGGGTGCTCATTAGACATGCAACCTCACTCTTGTATAGGCGATGAATGTGAGGGTGCTCATTAAACATGCAACCTCACTCTTGTATAGGTGATGAATGTAGTGTGCTCATTAGACATGCAACCTCACTCTTGTATAGGTGATGAATGTGAGTGTGCTCATTAGACATGCAATCTCACTTGTAAAAGAAACTACTACAGAAATAACCACTGCAATAGCGCATAAAATGTTTTGGTGCAAGCTTAGTGCAAGGAGGTCAAGTAAGGTCATTCAGTTGTGTCTCCATGCTCATTAGGGAGCAGAAACGAGAATTATGAATGATTAAATCTGCGATTGTTTGAAGCCTAATTCTACACTCCATAACACAGATTATTCATCAGTTGTTTATCAGTCTTCAGTACCTGGACAGGGCTAGCATCTAGTTTTAAAGCTGAGAATGGCTTTTGGTTCTAGAGAAAATTAATGACAGTTTCTTTATTATGCAATCAACAGCAACTTGATTCTCGGCCAGATCAAGGGAAATCTACAAGTGTTACCTCATTTTGCTGTGATGCTTAAGGTAACTTTGATTTTATTCTGTTGTCTAGTTTTGATTTGATAATTAAGGTAACTTTAACTTTATTATGTTGCTATCTTTGCTTTAGACACACACTTTGATCTTAGCCAAAAGGCCGAGAAGCGATACTATCTTTGCTTTAGAGATTAGGTAACTAACTTTATTCTGTTGTCTGGTTTTGCTTTTACAGTTAAGGTAACTTTAACTTTATTCTGTTGTCTGGCTATGATTTGACGAGTAAGGTGAATGGTATAAGTGTTCACTCTTAGGGTGTTCAAACTTCTTGGCTGGTGTGACAGTGTCATGTGTAAAAAATGTCATTGCTTTGTATGTGTTACATCAGCATGAGCCTAATGCTTCTGGCAGGCTTAAGCAAGTGGTTATAAAGAGGACAGACAAAGACAGTGCATCTTTTATCTGGTTAGGTTAGGGCCAAGTATCGAAATCCCAGAACAAACTGGTACAGAAACTGAAACTAGAGCAAAAACCTGGAGGGGAGCAGAAGAGGAAGCCATAGGAACTGGAAAATCATGGGTGGAACACAGAAAGAAACCATAGCAACTGGGGCATCATGGGGGGAAAACAGGAAGACATAGCAACTGTGTCCACAGTCTTTGTCAACGATTCAAAAGGGTTGTGAAAGAGTGGATCCCATCTCATTGTAGCACCCCCGACAATGAAGAGGCTGACAGATTTGCAAAGGAAGGTGGAAAGCTACCTTAACCTGATACAAGAATAACTTTCAACGAGGCAAAGAGTTTATCAGAACCAGATACAGAAACAAGAGGGATGCAGAGCAACCAGGACACACAAAAAATGATGCAAATTACCAGCTCAGCAGAAGAGAACAATTTATAATCTTGACCACAACAGATTGGAATACCATCTGTTGAACAATCTAAAGATAGGAACTATCGATCAGTGTAAATGTGGCACTGGTAAAATGACTGCTGAACATCTGCTTCAAAGATGCCCAACATATGAGGAACAGAGAAAGCACAAATGGCCATCACCAGCAATATTCCTGGAAAAACCTATAGAGATGCAAATTAGTCTGAAGTTGGGCTCTGCTTTCTTTGAAAATATTCAAGTAGACATGTGAGAGTGTACAAAGAAGAAGAAGCACCATGAGTGAAATAGAAGATGCCAATCAACTGATGCATCATGGGTGAAATCAAAGAAGAGGAAGCCATAGCAAATAGGGCATCATGTGCAGAACAATAGATGGCCTAAAATATGCATCTGTGGTGAGCAACAATTAAACCCAAATTGCAGAGGGAAGGATAATGATGTATATTAAAGATGCATGCAGGCAGTATAATACTCACTCAGCTCACATTAATGCATTATTCACAAAATGCTGCTCATTAGAAGTACATCTTGATCACTGTATGGACACAAAATTACAGGGAGCTCTATTTTTGTTAATTATTAACAAATACAATTGGATTCTGTTACCACAATTTTATTTGATTGTCAAACAAACTGCTTGAGAAGCCATCACTCTAAGAACTGGCAACATTGTCATGTCAAACAAACTGCTAGAGAAGCCATCACTCTAAGAACTGGCAACATTGTCATGTCAAACAAACTGCTAGAGAAGCCATCACTCTAAGAACTGGCAACATTGTCATGTCAAACAAACTGCTAGAGAAGCCATCACTCTAAGAACTGGCAACATTGTCATGTCAAACAAACTGCTAGAGAAGCCATCACTCTAAGAACTGGCAACATTGTCATGTCAAACAAACTGCTAGAGAAGCCATCACTCTAAGAACTGGCAACATTGTCATGTCAAACAAACTGCTAGAGAAGCCATCACTCTAAGAACTGGCAACATTGTCATGTCAAACAAACTGCTAGAGAAGCCATCACTCTAAGAACTGGCAACATTGTCATGTCAAACAAACTGCTAGAGAAGCCATCACTCTAAGAACATGTCAATACTTGATGAACAAGTTACAGTGGTGGCTCCATGCTCCATAAGGAATGAAAAGGAAAATTACTGAATGAATCTATAGATGGTGATACACACAAATGTTAACATTTATATGAGAGTACTTTTATATTTGACAAATGTTAACGTGATAACATTAACGATTGTAAAATGCAACTTCAATGCTTCAAAGGATCTCCACTTGTTCGCCATCATTGTCAACACATTTCTGGAACTTTTTCAATGACATTTTGAATTATGTCTCAGAGATCTTGCACATCACGTGGCTTAGTAGCATAAAACCATTCCTTTACAATACCGACAACCAAAAATCACAAGGTGTAAAATCTGGCAAGCATGCAGGCCATTTCGGAGGCCCTTCACTACCAATCCATCTCCGTCCAAATGTTCTGTTAAGATAGCTACAAACATTATGAGCAAAGTGAGGTGGAGCACCATCGAGCTGGAAGTATCTGGTTAGCAGATTGTAGTGGCAGGTTGTCTGCTGCAAACTCCTCCATCATAGGCGTACGTCATCACTGGTGATTGTGTTATTTAAAAAAAAAATTATGGCCCTACAACCCATGTTGCATTGACTGCACACCAGACATTGATCTTAGAACTGGCTCTTTTGTTCTCACGCACAATATGGGGATTCTTGGTTTTGAAAAACTTGTCATAAATGCGGTAAATGGTTAATCTCGATGGTGGGCTATTGTTGAAATCTTCTTGATATTTGTTGCGAACAATTGTGGGGGACTGAAAGACCTCCCTCCATCCATGCTGTAATCTTTCTACTTTGCTCCAAGCTCAATCTGGTCTCCATTTCACCATAAAACAATGTTACTGCAACAAACAAACAAAACTGTAAAGAAATATAATATAATATAAAGGAAACTAAAAAGAACAAATGTGGCCTGTAATTGTTAACATTAAAAAAAACTATCTCCCTAATTCAGCTGTGAACGACCAAGTAGAGAAGAAATAAAGAAAGCCATAAAGCTTCTGAAAGATGGAAAAGCAGCTGGTCCAGATTGCATTCCAGCAGAGGCCATCAAAACAGATATTGATACATCTACAGAGATATTATACAAACTACTTGGCAAAGTCTGGGAGAGAGAGGAAATACCAGCAGAATGGAAGGAAGGTTATCTGGTCAAGTTGCCTAAGAAGGGAAATTTACAAGAGTGCACAAATTATAGAGGAATAATGTTACTGTCAGTGCCAGCAAAAGTATTAAACAGAATCATCCTGGAGAGATTAAAAGAGTCCATAGACAAGCAACTGAGAGATGAACAAGCAGGTTTTCGACAAAATAATCCTGTACAGACCAGATAGCCACATTGAGAATAATAGTTGAACAAAGTCTGGAATGGAATTCACCGCTATACATCGGATTCGTGGACTATGAAAAGGCATTTGACAGTGTAGACAGAGAATCACTTTGGAAATTAATGAGACATTATGGAGTTCCCATGAAGATCATTAACTTAATAAAGAAGACCTATGAAGACATGCCATGCAGAGTTCTTCATGAAGGACAACTTACAGAACCGTTTAAGATTAGAACGGGAGTGCGACAGAGATGCCTCTTGTCTGCTTTTCTTTTCTTACTAGCAATAGATTGGGTAATGAAAACATCGACATCACACAACAGAAATGGAATCCAGTGGAATCTGACTAAACAGCTTGATAATCTGGATTTTGCAGATGACTTGGCTCTTCTGTCCCATAACCATAATCAGATGCAAGAGAAAATGAAAATTCTCGATGAGAGGTCACAACAAGTGGGCCAGAAAATACACAGGGAAAAGACAAAGATTATGAGAATAAATGCAAGAAATGATAACAAGGTTTGAACTTGAAGAAACACCACTAAAATATGTGGAATCGTACACATATCTTGGAAGTAATATAGACAAAGTTTGAGGGACAGACAGTGATATCAAAATAAGAATACAAACAGCAAGAGGAGCTTTCATTGCATTGGGAAACATATGGAGAACAAGAGAAATCAAGTCCAACACGAAAATAAGAATCTTCAACTCAAATGTGAAGTCAGTCCTATTGTATGGCTCTGAGACATGGAGAACAACAAAAACAACAACCAAAAAGCTACAGACTTTTATAAACGGGTGCTTGCGTAGAATAGATGGACTGAAATGGTATGACAAAGTCACAAATGTGGAATTGATGACAAGAACCAGACAAGTGCCAGTGGAACAAGAGTTGAGAAGACGCTGGCAATGGATAGGACACACATTGATGAAACCTGTTGATAGCATTACAAGGCAGTCCTTGTTCTGGAATCCACAGGGAAAGAGAGGCAGAGGTAGACCAAAAAACATGTGGAGAAGAGAACTGGAAACAGAGGTGAAAATGATGAGGAAAACATGGAAAGAACTTGAGCGGATGGCACAGGACGGGAAGACTTGGCATGTGTTTGTTGAAGGCCTATGCTCCTTAGGGAGCTAAAGGGTATTGATTGATCTCCCTAATTGTGTGTGTATATATATATATATATATATATATATATATATATATATATATATATATATATATATATATATATATAGAGAGAGAGAGAGAGTAGGAGGAGGAGGAGGATACAAGAATTGATGAAAGCTCAAAATTAGCCAAATAAAATATTCTTCTTCTTTGATCCTTAGCCGCCGACCGTCAAAGCAGTCAGTGGCCATTACGCCTTGTGGCATCTTGTAGGGCAACAACAAATTGATTCCACTTTGCTCGGTCAGTGGCCATCCTTCGTACAGTGCCCCAACTCTGGTTAATTCTTTGCATCTCAGCCTCCACAGTCCTCCACCAAGTTGTTTTTGGTCGGCCTCTCTTTCGTTTTCCTTCATGGGTCCATAGCATAGCTGTTCTTGTGATGGCATCGGGGTCTCTTCTGAGGACATGGCCAACCCAGCTCCAGCGTCTGCCAGCTATGATGGTGTGCATATCCTCTTGCTTGCTCCGAGTAAGGAGATCTTGGTTGGTGACGGTATTCGGCGAAAATATTCGGCGAATTTTTCTTAGGCATGTTGTGTAAAAAGATGACAATTTCGACATTTCCTTCTCTGTAACTCTCCAGCATTCCGCACCATAGAGTAGCACAGAAAGCACACAGCTCTGATATAATTGTAATTTTGTCCTTGTGCTGTATTGAGAGGACTTCCAGATGTTGTTTAGACTAAAAAAAGGCTGTTCTTGCTTAGTTCATTCTGTTGTTGATGTCTTTGCTTGCTCCACCGTCTGGTGTTACGATGCATCCTAGGTATGTGAAGGTGTCTGTCTGTTCCAGTTGCTGATTCCTTACTGATATGGGCTCAGGGTTGCTCACATTGAGCGTCATGACCTCTGTCTTCTTTAGATTGATGTTCAAGCCCACCTGCTGGCTGTACTTATTAAGTCTATCCATTTTTTTTCCTGGATGTGTTGATGTGAATGTGCTAGTAGTGCAATGTCATCTGCATATTCCAGATCTTCTAATGTAGAAAATGTAGTCCATCTTTTTCCTCTTGGACTGCCCTCTGTTGTTTGGCGCATCACCCAGTCTGTGACTGTTAAAAATAGAGTTGTTGATAAGGGGCATCCCTGTCGTACTCCTATCTTCACCTCAAAGGTTAGGTTGCTCTGCCCAACGCTACACGTAAAGTTGGCATAGAGACTTTTTATGATTGACACTATGCAACTTGGAATTCCATAAGCCCTCAGTATTTTCCATAAACTGTCCCTATGTATACTGTCAAAAGCCTTTTAAAAATCAACGAAATTAATGTACAACTGTCTTTGCCATTCTGAGCACTGCTCTATAATGTTCCTGAGAGTGAATATATGATCTACACATCTTCTGTTCTTTCTAAATCCTGCTTGTTCTTTCCTCAGTTTGTGGTCTACTGCTTTTGAAATTCTCTGTATAATTATGCTGCCTAGTATTTTGCTGGGAACTGAGAGAAGAGTGATTCCTCTCCAATTATTGCAGTCTGCAAGATCTCCCTTCTTGGGCAATTTGACAATTATTCCTTTGTTCAACTCAGTTAGTGTTGTCCCTGTTTTCCAGACTTGTGCAAATAGTGGTTCTAATAGTTCTGCTGCTTTTTTTTAAAATTATTAATGTGTTTGCTACTTTTTTTGTATCACGCCCCTTTCAACCATCTACCATGTACATGAAGTTGTTGGTTATATCAGGACATGTTTCCTTTATTGTAATATGTTTTTGTTTGTATTTATTTTATACTATATTATCTCTAGTCGGTATTTTTCCTTCTGTAGTTATAGTCAACATGGTTTTTTTTTTAAAAATCCAAAATATGCTATTTTCTAAGTTAGTATGTTTTTAATTTTCACTGGATGGTTTATTTGGTTAATCTGTATGTATCTGGGGCGAGTCTTTCACCAGTTTGGACTACTGGCTCAGATCCTTATTTGTTTTTTATATGTTAGCTTTTGTATTTGTAATATAGTGTTTTATTAACTTTTGCAGTTCTGAAGGGGTCTTTGTGCCTATGAGATTTTCTACACTCATTTCTACCTTCTGGTTACTACAGTATGTCTTAATGTTTTGCCTCTGTTGGTCATATTTCTTGCAGTCCACCAGAAAGTGTCTAATTGTGTTTGGTTCTTGACACTCTTCACATGTGGGTTCCTCAATCATGAAATATCCAGTTCCAAGCTTGAGCCTCAGCAATTTTTTATTAATTGGTATTTTTAGTTCATCTTTTATTTGACATTTTGTGCTTGGTTTTTTAAGGATTTTATATGAGTGCCTTGATTTTTTACTTTGGTCCCATGCTGTTATCCACTCTTTAGTTATTTCTTGAGCAATTAAGCTCTTAATTTCAAACTTCCCTAAGCCTACTTCAATTTTGTTATAGCTAGTTCTCCCACCTTTGGCTTCTTTGTCTGCAAGCTCATTTCCTGCTGTCCCCACATGTGATGGTATCCATGTTAGTGTTGCACTGCATCCTATAGTGTGTAGGTATGTATTAACCTGTAGTATTTCCTCTATAATATCTGGCCTGCTACATTTATTTCTGTTTCTGATAGCTAATATTGATGAAAGGGAATCTATGAGAATGGTTACTTTCTTTGGTGGGTTTTCTGCAGCTATTTCTAAAGCTTTTAGGATTGCCACTAATTCTGCTGTAAAGATGGATGTATTACCTGTTACTTTGTATCTTAAATAGCTCTGCATTTAAGTTTTCATGGCCAGGAGCTTTTCCATTCTTTAACCCTGCCATCAATCAAAGAATGGAAAAGCTCCTGGCCATGATAACTTAAATGCAGAGCTATTTAAGATACAAAGTAACAGGTAATACATCCATCTTTACAGTAGAATTAGTGGCAATCCTAAAAGCTTTAGAAATAGCTGCAGAAAACCCACCAAAGAAAGTAACCATTCTCATAGATTCTCTTTCATCAATATTAGCTATCAGAAACAGAAATAAATGTAGCAGGCCAGATATTATAGAGGAAATACTACAGGTTAATACATACCTACACACTATAGGATGCAGTGCAACACTAACATGGATACCATCACATGTGGGGATAGCAGGAAATGAGCTTGCAGACAAAGAAGCCAAAGGGGGGAGAACCAGCTATAACAAAATTGAAGTAGGCTTAGGGAAGTTTGAAATTAAGAGCTTAACATGGATACCATCACATGTGGGGATAGCCTGTATGCCAACTTTGCGTGTGGTGTTGGGCAGAGCGCCCTGGCCTTTGGGGTGGGGGCGGGGGTGCGACGGGGGTGCCCCTTGTCGACCACTCTGTTTTTGACAGTCGTGGACTGGGTGGTGCGCCGGGCGGCAGAGGGCGGTCCAGGAGGAGTGGGATGAACGGCGTTTTCTACGTTGGAAGATCTGGAGTGTGCGGATGACATTGCGCTGCTGGCGCATTCGCATCGGCACATCCAGGAGGGAACGGATGGGCTTGGTGGGTTTAGCCAGCGGGTGGGCTTGGATATCAATTTAGAGAAGTCTGAGGTCATGGCGCTCGGTGTGAGCGGCCCTGGGCCCGTGTCGGTGGGGGGTCAGCAATTGGTACAGACAGGTGCTTTCACATGCCTGGGGGGCATGGCGACGCCGGACGGCGGGGCGGGCGGAGACATCAGCGTCAGAGTGAATAGGGCAAGAGCAGCCTTCTTTGGCCTAAGCGACATCTGGAGGTCCTCCCAGTACAGCACAAGCACAAAGTCAGGATTATATCGGAGCTGTGTGCTTTCTGTGCTTCTCTGTGGTGCGGAATGCTGGAGAGTTGCAGAGACGGAGGTGTCGAGATTGTCCTCTTTTCACACAACATGCCTAGGAAAGATTCACCGAATCTTTTGGCCAAATACCATCACTAACCAAGATCTGCTTGCTCGTAGCAAGCAAGAGGACAGGCACACCATCGTGGCTGGCAGACACTGGAGCTGGGTTGGTCATGTCCTCAGGGGAGACCCCGATGCCATCACAGGGGCAGCTATGCTTTGGACCCCTGAGGGAAGGCGGGGGAGAGGCCGACCAGGGGCAGCCTGGTGGAGGATTGTGGATGCTGAGATGCAGGGAGTGAACCAGAGTTGGGGCACTGTGAGAAGGATGGCCACTGACCGAGCAAAGTGGAATCAATTTGTTGTTGCCCTACAAGACGCCACTAGGCGTGATGGCCACTGACTGCTTTGACGGTCGGCGGCTAAGGATCAAAGAAGAAGAAGAAAGAACCCTTTGATTGCTGTGATGATTTCTTCTTTTCGTGGAATTAACATCTAGATCGTTTTCAGCCTCAGGAACATTCAATTGTGTCTGTGGTGGTTCCTTGTTCAGAGTTTCTTTGAAATGCTCTGCCCATGTTGTTTCCTGTCCCTCTGCTGTCGTGATGAGATTTCCTTGCTTATCTCTTACTAATTTAATATTGTTTGCACCTCGTTTTCCACTGATGACAAATAAAATATATTGCACATATAAAAGGAAAAATCATGGTTTGGTTTCGAAAGTTGGATGCTTGGTGTCCATTTTTCGGTTATTGGTGGTATTTTTCATTAAACTTCAGTTACCATACAATTTTTACTTCCCTTTGCGCACTAAATCCATTTCCAGACGTTTTCGCGGTTTGCGTTAATGATGTGAACGCACAAATTTATTTTTAGCGCTCGCGTCTGTTATTCGAATCAAGCATCGCCACCTTTGAAATTATCATTTAGAAACATGCCTGGTTGTCGCTTTCAGTATAAATGGCTAGAAATGCCAAGTTATAAAACATGGATAGCGCCTGGAAAAACTGCAAATTACGCAAATTGCACCATGTGTAAAAAAGAAATATATTTGACCAGCATGGGAGAAAGTGCAGTAAAGTCGCATGCTACTGGAAAAAAAAACACCAAGAATTTGTCTTTGCGCATTCAAGTTGTATTAAATCATTCATTTCAACTGAGGTAAGTAATAAATTCATTTATCTCATTTATAAAACATATTTAAATAAGTCCAGTTTATAGATAGGCCTACTGTACTTGCGTCTGTAATTTACAATGTATTTACAGTTTTATTTTTAACCATGGCCAAAATTATAGTGTTTGAATGAAATTTCTTGGTTTACAACTGCTTACGGGAACATGTTTGACACAGTTTAAGATGGTCAGGAATAGAAATTGATGGCGATTCCATATCCTATAGCCTACCCTGTTATCAGACCATGTCCCACTGTTCATTTCACCACATTTTTTGGAAATAAATATATTTTGATTGCTTGTTTTTTATTTATTTATGATGAAGAGACATATCCCGTTCAACCTCTGAAGGGTTATAATTAGGATAGGCCTACATGTTTTCAGTTCCAGATAACACGAATAACTGCCGATACATGAAAGTGGCATCACATCTGTCAAATCACTGTAATTAGGATAAATGAAAATTACCAATTTTGTGAATAGGCCTGTTATTTAAAAAAAAATAAATAAATAAAAATTAAATAAAATTTAAAAACAAAATCTAAACAAACAGAAACGAGATAAAACAAAATAAAACCCAACAAAAAAACCAAACAAAAATAGTAAAGATGGGGGGGGGGGGGGGGGGGGGGGTGGGGGGGTGGGGGGGGGGTACAGGCCTGCTGTTTCCAGTTAGATATTTAATAGATTTTCACTTATCATAAGTATTATAAGAATATTATCATACCTTCACCCTCCCAATTACTGTATATTACCTTTTGTTCTAGTTAAATATTGTTTGACTATATTATGTATGTGTTTAGAACTTTGACTTGGTAAATATACATAGCTTAGGCCTACTCATAAGTTATTTGTGTGTTCCATTTTTTTTTTTTTTACAGAAAAGAACACAACCCCAAGGAGCAGTTTTACCCTCAGAAACATCAAAACCATCTAACACAACTCCCTCGGACACGTCTAACACTACAAGAAGACCTACAGATGTGACATCATTTGTGACCAAGGAAGAAACTCTCAGAGCTGAGATTATTTGGACTCTTTTTTTCAGTCAAAAGTCACCATAGTTTTAATTCCAATACAGGAATTAATACAATTTATCAGAAAATGTTTCCTGATAGTTCTATTGCCAGACAGTTTGGTCTGTCTGAAAGGAAAACTTTCTACCTGGCCTCTTTTGGACGGGCTCCATATTTCATCTCACTTCTTGAGAGCCAGCTCAGCAAGAACATAGACTCTTTCCTGTACATCTCTTGATGTTATCTTCCCACTTATAGCGCTGTCTTCCCCTTGCACATTTGCCTTCAACTCTCCCTTCTATTATGGTCTTCTGCAAGGGGTTATGCCTTTTTATGTGGCCAAAGTATTTTAGCTGCCGAACTTTGATCTCCCTCATTAGTTCTCTTTTCATACCTAGATTTTCTAGGACCTCCTTATTTGTTTTCTTCTCTTTCCATGAAATACGCCCCATTCTTCTATATGTCCACATTTCAAGAGCCTCAATTCTTTCTTCCAAATGCTTATTCATCGTCCATGTTTCTACACCATACAGAAATGCAGAATATATATATAACACTTTATGATTCTCAGTTTTAATTTATGAGATGATGGTGCCTAATATTGTTACTTCCCTTGAGTTAGTCAAAGGGATATAACCGCAACACTTTCTTTACTTGGAATACTTCTGTGGATGACTGGTTATACACCAGAGTTGTTACTTCCAGAAGTGAGGAAAAACCCAGGTAGTAAGGAGTACTTGTAAAAGCTTATAGTCGGTAGTACTATGATTGAAGGTTTGATTATCAACTGCAATTCCAACAAAGTGAAGGAAAATTCTAAAAGCAGAATATTAGAGGAGTCCACGTATTTATATCAAATTTTCTTTATTTGTTTGATTTCTATGCTGGCAAACAAACATCTCCATCTGACATCACATGTCCATGGACGTGTCTTCGAGAAACTGCACGGAAGGAAAATACAGCTTTCCAACCCAGAACTAAACCTGCATATTGAGCACCTTGAAAAAGAGCGATCAAAAGTCACCCTCAGTTGGCTTCCGCCAATAATGAAAGAAACGACTGTGAAAGCCTTGGCAGCATCAGTTACGGGCGACCAAGAAGCCAAGGTCTACAAAATTCGAAATGCTCCGGATAAATGGGGTGTGCTCTGTCGGCCGACAGATATCCCACATTAAGTAGAACTACGGTTCAAAGAGGTGAATGCACCAAAACACAAAATTATGGTAACAGTGCCTGGATGGCGAACAGTGTGCCCTCACTGTGGTGAGGACACTCACTGAGCTAACTGCTGCTCGAAAAGACCAGGAAAAGATCTCAGCACAAATTGGCCAAGACTACAAACGAACAGTACGGAGCACGCTAAGAGCAACGACGAAGAACCCACAGAGCCTTTGACCACGGAGAATGGGTGGAAAGTTGTTTCCTATCCCGACTCCTGGAACAAGAGGCAGCGACGACATTCAGCCCCCGACAGTCCTGGTGATGGAACAAGTACCAGTACAGAAATGGAAAACAACAAAACACCCTTACATCCCATGACACCAAGAAAAATAAGCCAGCGAGTATTAAGACCCAAGACCCATGAGAAGACAAGCAACGATAGATAAACACAAGAACCTGCGATTCCAGACACCGTAGTAACTGTTGATATTTATTTTTGACGTTGATTAGATATTTTTGTTTTATATCTGATTGTTTTAGTGCTGATATTTCTATCTGGGGTTCCTCCTGTCTTCTGTTTCCTGTTCTTTTCAGCTTTATATTTACTTTGATGACGATCAGATTGTGATCTGAATTTATGTCAGCACCAGGATGTGTCTTTGCACTTGTGACACTGTTCTTAAATCTATGTTTTATCATGACATAGTCAAGTATAATTTCCTTGAGTGGTGTTCACAAAAGGTGTTACATATGACCAGCTGGTTTTCTTCACAGAACTGGATATGTCTGTCTCCTCTATCATTTCTTGTCCCTAGTCCATACTGTCCTACTATTTTCTTGTATTTTCCTTTTCCTACTTTTGCATTCATATCACCCATTACTATCAACACATCTGTAGATTTTACTGGTTTAAGTGTGTGTTGTAGCTCTTCATAGTATTCTTCTATTTCTTCCTCACTGTGATCTTTAGTTGGTGCATAAGTTTGTAAGATTGATAAGTCGAATGGCTTTGCTCTCATCTTTATTAACATCATTCTGTCATTGTGTGTCCAGTATCCACATATGTATTTTCTAACTCCTTCTTTATCAACATTCCTACTCCTCTTTCATGTTTTTCTCCTCCTGAGTGTATAAGCATTTATCCAATAGTCTTACCTCTGCAACTCCCAGTATATCAAGTTTCATGTCTGTTGCCTCTAATATTAGATTGTCAAGCTTTCCTTCTCCGTTTAGAGTTCTAACGTTCCATGTTCCTATTTTTAGGCTCCTCCTTCTAGTTTTTAGGTGGTCTTTCTCAGAATGCTCCCTTTCAACAGAATTTGACATGGAGCCGCGCTAGCGTAGTGGTTACCACACCGCTCTGGCGACTGGGTGATGCAGGATCAAACCCGGGCGACGGCATTTGAGGATTTTTCGTCGACCGGGATTTGGACTGGATTAACTCGAGACCTGGCGAGTACATTTGAAGGAGTGTCGTCGACCAGGGATTGGCGGCTCCTGAGCCGACCCAGCTCTAATGGGTACCTCCGAAATCGGCGAGTATCTGCCTGAATGGCGAGGGACACCTGTCTCTGTACAAGAAAAAAGGGATACTCAGGTAAAATCAATGTCAGGTTAGACATTAATAATAACCTGAGATTTCGCCTCGAGTATTAGCGGGCGTACAAAAAAAAAAAACAAAAAAAAAAAACAATTTGAGGAACACTCGTCATTATATACTTCCTTACTCATTAGAGGAGTTGCCTCGTTCCTGTTAATTTGTACAGTAGATTCTTCCCCAGGGGACAGAGTTCTCTACATATCGGTTCTTATCTTTTTGTTGTGATCTCATTACATTCTGTAGGATGTACGTGGTAAGGCCCCAATCTCTTCCACCGTGGCTAGCCGTTGTCTTTTTCTATGCCCGACACGTCTCTAGTGCGCCACGCACTTTGCTGTTACCGCTTTGCGAGCCGTTGATCTTCTTAGATCCCTCCGCCTCACTCACCATTTCAGTCTTTGTGTACTAGGGATGGACATTCCCTTGAGTAAGATTACTCCTACTCCACTCATGTAGTTTAGCCAGTCAGCCAAGACTGTTGCCCGGGATGTGGCCACCGCCGTACACAAGCGGTATTCGTGGAGCCATACATGAGCTAGATAAAGAGAGGAGAACCAAATAGGATCCTGACTATCCTAAAAAGGACAAGGCTGTCTCTCACCGTGAGGTACTATCCCTCTCTCTGTATCCTACATCCCTTACATTATCTTACATCAAAGTTTCTTGGACATGCTAGAGCTCTTGATATGCAGACATTTGCTCCAACTGTCCATCAATGGACCTAATGTAAATTGGGCTTTTCATGACAAAATTAATGCACCACTGAACCAGAACTATGGCATAGAACTACTGAATGTTGGAAGCTGTGGGCTGCACAAATTTCATGGTGCCACAACTGAATATATACTACTGGACAAAAGTTAAGGGCTGCCATTCAGTTTAGACAAGGTTTATATAATTCTTCGTGAGCAGGGTCGATTTTCCAAATGTCTGGTAGCTTGAAATCTCTCAAGAAGTCTCTGAATGGTAGAGTGGGACACTGCTAAACGTCTTGCAACATGACGAACAGATTGACCATCCTGAATCCATGCCATGGCTCGACCACGTACAGT
The DNA here is from genome assembly GCA_024509875.1 of Oreohelix idahoensis. Classification (NCBI taxonomy): domain Eukaryota; kingdom Metazoa; phylum Mollusca; class Gastropoda; order Stylommatophora; family Oreohelicidae; genus Oreohelix; species Oreohelix idahoensis. The sequence goes on along the minus strand of JAMPIV010021147.1, from coordinate 46,098 downwards.
GCTGAGACTTCTCCTTGGTGGCATGGCTAATGCAGTGTACAATTTTTCGACCACTTGTTTACTGCATTTATTGCATCACCATTTCGGTTAAACACTCTTTACGATGATTTATTTTTAGCACGTGCATTCAAAATTCAATCTCACTTTTTCACCTTTTGAATAGTGGGGCGTGTTGCAATAACCATGAGTTTTGCGTCTGCAGCAACAATGTCCCAATTTTTTGGGGTTAAATATATTTTGACCCATTCTTTTTTAATTACATTTAATGAAAAAATTAATCCTAGTGCACCAGCCTCTAATTATAGGGTAATTAGGAAAGGCTCTGGGAAGGTTAAGGTCGTTTTTCCGGCGTGATCCGATAACATCAACCTAACCCGACGGTCAACACGATAATATGGGCCTATCACATATTCCCAAATATGCTTTAATTTAGGATAAATGAAAATCAGGTTTTTTTTTTTTTTTTTAACAGAAAAAAATTAACATTTCTCTGAGCTTTTTAAAAACATTTTCCACAAACAAACTGTACAAAACCAATCAGTTATACCAAACCTTGTCTAAAATGAATGGCGGGGGGGGGGGGGCTTAAAGTCTCCAGTAGTATATGTCCATTGATTTTTTTATCAAAGTTTTTTCCCCCCACTTATAGATCTGACCACTGACGAAGTGAATATTGTACGGGATGAAAATCACCTTGCGTTTGCAGACAGGCTGGAATATATTTAAAGCACTAAGCTTAGCCCACATTAAGTAATTTGAGGATTCCTTCTAAAACTATCTGCTCTCACTTTTGCTAAAAACTAATAAGGCCTGACAATTGTGAAAATTTGATACTGACCAAGGAAAAAAAAACTTAGAGCTGAAGGTTATTTGGGCACAACCTGTCAGGGTTGTGAAAGATACATCATTGAAATGATAGGCAACAAGGGACATATTTCTTCTTCTGTGGTAGTTTTTATTCAGCCTTCAGCTTTATTTCAAGAACCTGAAAGAAATTCAGATTGGTGCATTTGGAACACAGTAGCGGAAAATAGGAAGCATTTTCCTGTAGCATGGAAGAAAAAAAACCTAAAATTGAAAAAGACAAATCATCCTGTGTTTTGTGCGACGAGAAGATAAGGCATGTCAGTCACCTGGCATGATACGAAAAGATTTAACCTTATTTCCTACTGTTCACTCCAATGATAATATAAACAAGACAGTTAGAAAGACAAATTCTTTAGGGCTCAGAACAATTCAGAAGCCAGTGCTTGCAGAAAAATACAGCAAAAGTATGGGAGGTGTCGACCACTTCGGGCAACTAGGTGCAAGCTACCCCTACCCACACAGATCCTATTTTTATCATTTCTTAGTTGAAACTGCCCTGGTCAATGGGCATATAACCTACAACACTGCCAACTCTACAAAAAAGATTAAAGCAAAAATCAGGATGTCAGTCTGACTCTTATTGAACCTGCTATTCTTCGATGCAATGTGACACCTTCAAAACCACAGGTCACAACAACACGACTTACTGAGCACCACTTCATTGATAAATATGAAAGGACAAGGTACAAACCAGACTGTAAAGTGTGTAAGGCTGCAGGGAACAGAAGCCAGACTAGCATGTACTGCCCAGATTGCAATGTACCTCTGTGCCTGATACCCTGCTTCAAGTTATACCACACAGTCGAGGATTACCAATGATCCAGACAAAGACTCTTGCAGAGGCCTACAGCTACAACTTCAACCCCAGTTAATGAAGGAAGTAGCTCAGACTCCAACTAGAGGTACTTAACTACTCAAACATTCACAAACACTCATTGTCAGATGCCACAGATGCAGAATACATTTAAAAAGGACAAACACAAAAATTAAATTTTTGTTAGCCTTTTATGTTGAAATACGTGGTTAATTGTTGAATCAATACATCAATCAAGAGCTTATTTTATTCATTGCCATCAATGTCCCTAACATTTTATTGCACTGACATTGAACAAATTCACTATAAAGTGGAAAAAGATTATGGTTTTAAAACATCTCCTGAAATTTCTATAAATAGCCACACAAATTCAAGACGGTGTGACGGGTGTTGCGGTTCCTTCATCTTATATTATTTATTGAATATTAAAGTCACTCTCTTGACGTGGTTAATGTTTGTTATTGATGGTTAGCTCTGACCGTAAGAACATCCCTTCGACGTTCTGATTTGCATATTGTACATTAGTTGATTTCCCCTGTGGGAGAGTTATCGTGCTGAGAAACGTAAACATTAACAGCTGTGGAACCAAACCCGAAACGTAAGTAAGATATCAAGCCTTCTGTTCTGAGTCCACATGTATTGACGTTCATATAAACGATATCCGACATTCACAAAACTTCATGTACAGTTCAGCATAACAATAAATTCCAAATAATACCAGTAAGTATCCGTCCGTGTCAAAACAATATGTCAGATGAACATCATGGCTATGTACATGCGCTGCTGTAGTCAACAGCCAGAAATGAGCGCATGAGTTCTTGACAGCTACAAATTGAATCATAATACGATTCTCCTTCCATCATTTAATTTACTTAATAATCTCATACTTTAGATTAATATCTGAAATGACCCTGAGTTCTATATTGAATTCATATATCGGCTATATACTAAGCCTCTCCTTGGAAGACATACAAGACACGACTTCTCTGCTTGACGGATAGCGTAACAAGGGCCATGTAACCAAGTCACCAAGCGTGACCTTCCCAACGCGAATGCGTCATAATCTTAGCATATATTTCGCGTTCAGTATACCGTAAAATATCGACATATTCTATTAATGTTATTGACCCCTAAACATTGCGCACTGCTAAACCCCAGCAGACGCCGTCATTTAAAATAACACCGTAACAGATTTCCTGTCAGACGGGGAAAAAAAATCTATTAGATAGATTTTTTTTTATTTTTTTTTAAACTATATTAATCAAATTATTAAAAATTGAACAAAACCCGACGTATGGCCAACGATGTTCTATCTAGAACAGTGTCGCGGTCATGTCAGTAATATCTTATAATAAAATCAACGTCATATCATGCATATAACTAATATTAAATAAAGAAATGTCACTGTCATTAATTAATTAACTAATTAATTTGATGTATGTATTGACTAACTACTAATGTGAGGTGTTATTAAAATTATTCTAACTAATTAAAATTAAAATAATTAATTATAATATGTAAGTATGGTACTAACTAATTAATATCTAATTTAAAAAAATGAGAAATAGTATCAGAGAGAAAATGAAATAAAAATTGAGAAGTACGGACAATTAAACTAAATATTAAAGTATACATTAAAATAGTAATGAGTGTGAAAATGAAGTATAAGGATAGATACCTAATTAAATTAAAGCAATCAGAAAGAAAAGAACAGAAAAAATTCATACATTTTAACTATACATATGAAATATCATAATCTAATATCTATCACCTTAATAATTAAAATATTAATTGGTGTGATATTTTTTTGTTTCATCTTTTCTTAGTATATTTTATTTTTTTTTTATTTCATCACACTTCAACTTTATTTTATTATATATTAATTTAATAACTAGCAAATTTAACAATATCGGACATGAAGATCCAATCGTTGTTACATCCTATTGACTTGTATGAAAGTTCTTTAAGAAACAAAGTTCATCTTATCCAATTCTGATATGATGATCCAATCGTCGTTAGTTCCTTTATTGAAATTTTGAACGTAATTTGAATAAGTCATCACCGTATTTGTCCAGTCTATATCAGAGATTGTTCCTTTTTACTATTTTGCTATCGAAATGAGTGATACGCAAAGTCCAAGTGAAGTTGTATATTCTGAAGTAGAATTAATACCGTTCATTGCAAATGTAATGCTTGATTAGTCAGCAAATTTTCTTGAAATAGTACTATTCATTCAGAATCCGTAGGATGTCTTGACAAAGTATCGGCCATTATGTTCTCAGTTCCTGGTATCGATTCTATTTCAAAATCATAGGGTTGCAGCGCGATAGCAAATCGTGCAAGCTTTGGACTTTTATGGTTTGAACGACGTAATGCTGCCACAGATTTCTGATCTGTCTGGATCAGAAATGTTGATCCGAGCAAAAACTTTTCCAACTTAGTAATTGCCCATATCACGGCGAGCAATTCTCTGTCCACAGTTGAATATTTAGTCTCCGGAGGTTTCAGCTTGCGTGAGATATACAATACAGGATGAAGGATATCATCATGATATTGGAGTAGACAAGCCCCGAGTCCGTAATTACTCGCATCTGTACGTAGAACAAACTTTTTAGAGGCATCTGATAATCTTAAAACAGGTGGGCATGAGAAAATGTTCAAGATAGTGCGAAAAGTTTTGTCACATTCGTCTGTCCAATTTATTCTTAACCGCATGTTCTTCTTTAATAAAGATGACAAGACAGCCGTGATGGATGACAAGTGAGGTACAAATCTGCTATAGTATTGGACTAACCCTAACAGACTCCTAACCAGTTTCTTCGTTTGAGGAACAGATAAATTTAATATTTTAGAAACCGTACTGGGAATTGTTTGGATACGTCCTGATCCAATAATATGCCCCAGGAATGTTATCTCATTACACGCTATTTGAATTTTAGTTGGTTTAGCGGTTAAATGGTTATCCCGCAATATTTCCAAAACCGATTTAAGACCCAAAAAATGTTCCTTAAATGATGAACTAAACAAACATATGTCGTCAATGTAGGTAATTATATCTGATCTACCTGATAAAATTTTTTCGCATCATGCGAATAAAGGTAGCTGGAGCATTCATTAGCCCAAAAGGCATCACGTTCCACTGGTAAAGACCTTGTGGAGTTGAGAATGCTGTGTAGTATTTGGCTCTATCGGTTAGTGGAATCTGCCAATAACCTTTGGTTAAGTCAATCTTAGTGAAAAGTGTAGCATTGGATAGACGAGGAAGTAAATCGTCAAGGATAGGATGTGGTTCGCTATCAGGTACTGTCTGCGCATTAAGTTTCCTATAGTCAACACATAAACGTATGTTGTTGTCCTTTTTCCGGACAATGACTAAAGGTGAAGAAAATGGAGATGTACTAGTCTCAATAATACCTAAGGATATCATCTGTTCAAGTTCCTGAGATGTCTTACTCAAAAAATGTAGAGGTACAGAATAAGGATGAACACGAATTGGTGTATCATCGTTAAGAATAATATCGTGACTAATTACAGATGTGCAACCCGGTACATCCGTTAACACATCTGGGAATGATTGTAGAAGATCAGCAATACGTTGATGCTGTTGTGGTGTAACCGTAGAAGAAATGGTCACATCACGCCAAGATTCAGTAGATTGGACAATAAGTACAGGTAAAGGCATCTGCACTTCAGGAAAAGAAGATTCTTCCTCCTGTATATCAGATAAATTAGAATAATGACAAGTAGATACCGTATTGTCATCTAGTTCATGAAAAATTGACTGTAAGTGTATAGGACGTTGTGACGCTACACTGTAATTCTGACTTTTAACAGGCCCGATTCTGTGGTTCTATTTTGAATTTTCACCAGTTTTATTTTCTTCTGATCACGCGATTTTCCGTTGTTTACGGAAATCGCTATTTTCGGGCACGCTTTTTCACCATTTTATTTCTTCTCATTTGAATATATATCGTGTTTGGTATTTTTTTTGAGTAGATAAATTAAATGGGTTCGTTTATGATGGTAGGTTTATTTTATTCTAGCATCAGTTTTACTTTCTTCTGATTTTTTGCGATTCCCGTAAAGTTCGTTGTTTACGGAAATAATCGCCATTTCCGGCACGCGATATGACGAGGCCGGAAGCATGCGGGGTTTGCGTGGGTTGATAGTACTAATTTTTCTAGCGCTCCCATTGGTCCGGGATTTGCGTAGGAAGGGAAATCCGCGTGGGCGGTTGCTCTTGTATATATGGGACAGAAAACGGGGATTCGGTCTCTATGAAAAAATAAGTGCCAGCCGTCAGACTACGTAATTTATCGTTCTCCACTGTGGGAAAAACCAGCGATGAATTGGTATGTAAGATTTTATCGTATTATCGTTTTATTCATTAGAGGGTTCTTTGAGAAATTCGCCCTTAGGTAAAGATTAACGTTTTAGTTTTAAAATAAACGATAGCGCCATTAATTACTATTTTTGAAGAACGACGTAATGCAACAGTGTGCTTATTCTTTCTATGATTTTGGCAATAGATAGGAGTGTGTGAAGTTGTGAGAAACACGTGTGCCATATTTGTAGGATGTTATGTAAAACCACCATTTATTCCTGTATATTTTCTAATGTAAATTTATGGGGAAATCCCTGGTGTGTTCGTTAATTTTTCTGAGCCTTAAAAATGTGAGAAATATTGTCAGAGGGTTCAGATTTACGTTGTAAATGAATTATACTGCTTAGGGGAGGAAACTATTCCTATAGCGAGATTTAATTTAATAAGAGTAAGCCGGGGAAACTCCTGTGTTAATGGGTAAAAGGATTTCCCTAATTTTGTCAAGTTTGAACACGTGATCGGCCATGCGTAACGGCCATGTAACATGTCAGACGGGTCTGGGCTATTGTTTGTTTTACCTGGCAGATTTTAGTAGAAGGAGGGGGGGATGAAGAGGCCACGTGGGATAGTGGTATTTTATGTATTGTTGTGAAGAACGAGAGAAAGGGGAGAAGTGAGAATGAAGAGACACGTGTATAGAATTATTTTATGTATCGTATATGTTAGAGATAAGCGATTTTAGAGTGGGTGTACATGAGTCGCTGTTTCTTTTAATTTCAGCGAGTCACGGCGGAAACAGTGGGGAGCATAATTTTGTCAAATAAAATTATCCACGGCAAAAGACATATCTCAGGGTCAGAGTACTCGAGTAGCGTCAGGAGCAAAAGAAAATTACCCTATGGTCTCTGGCAGTGAAGTCCCTATGCTTCAGCTGGACCGAGGTTTATTTAACATACAGCCGAGAGCATCGCTATTATAGTCTCTAGCAACGGCAGGTGGCCGGGAGACTAGTTTCATTTTGTACAGCCTGAAATCAAGGCTGTGTTTTTTCCTCTAACTCCGGAGCGGGTTAAAAGAGGGAAGCTATTCAGCAGCAGAGAAGTTTTGTCTACAGTTAATCAAGTCCCTCATGCTTGATATCCGAACATCGTCATCACCAAAATCAGGAACAGGTGACAGGGTTACCATACCTAGGTCCTGATAGAAATCAAGAGAAGAGCGTAACGGAGATGCCGCATCATCAGCCCTCGAGTGTTAGAGAGACACTGAGATCAAGAGAGAAAGATAGAGAAGGAGGGAGAAAATAGACAGGACCAGTAGGGTCTGTTCAGTATCCATTGGACGGATAGACACTGAGTCTGCGTTCGAAAAACCAAGTCTATTATTTTTAGCATTTCTTGTGGTGTAGTTATCGGCGCCTATCGCCTGACTAGTAAAAAGCTGTGTAGCCGTTCGTTGAGGAAGAGTCACCAGGACTAAGACAGAAATTTATTAGTGTTAGAGAGTGGAGGCTAAAAGTTGACAGCCCCACCAAAGTAGATTTGGTTTAAATCACTAACCATTTTTATTGTTCCTCAGCAGGGTGACAGGAAGAGTGAATGTGATTGGGGGTTTTTTTCTGTTTGGTGGAGTGTCTCTCAATTTAGTTGTTACCTTGAGTTTTCCAGGCCGTGCAACAGTGCACGCTATTGACTGACTTGATGACGTATGATGCCATTTTATGTTTTCTTGTATGTAAATAAATATATACATATATTTATTTACTGGATCAGCTTCTATTCTTTACTATACTTACTCTATGTTGTCTGTATAGTGGTGTTTGTGGTCGTAATTATACACCTTATCTCCTTGTGTTTCAAGGCAGTCAGAGGTGGGGAGACTATAGCCATTTTTTTTAGTCACGAAGCGGCAGGGGGAGATTCAAATCCTGGGTCTATCTCTTGAGCCAATAGTCTCACCTGTCCACAGGCATGTTATTTTCCATCTAAATTCTATCTTCTCAGACTTTCTCATACTAGGGTCTTGCTTTCATTCAGGCACACTCTATAAACTTAAAACCACTTCGTGACAAGTGGGCGGCAATCGTCCGGTGGATCATTCTGTTGAGATCAATTCTGTGATCTACATTCATAGATTGTCTCTAGAAAGTTTTCTGAGAATACAATTTCTTTAAATATCCCCTAGACTTGAGCTACTAGAACTGATCCAGTATAAGTTTTTCCACAGGTTGCAGTCTAGTAGATTTTTGTGGTATTTTTGATTTATATGACTAAGAGGTAATTGATGGCATACCGACATATTTTTCTTTAACAGGAAGGTAATTTAGTTTTTGGTAGCTTCTTAACTAAATTTTTTTCTCAGGTTATTGTTCAGACTTGACGCTAGTCTGAGTTCAGGTTTTGGAACAGCGGTTAAAGAGGGAGTATTATATATTACGTAACAGGTAGTTCCTTCCTTTTGTTCTCCTTTCTGTCATTTTCTGTTAGTTGTGAACTTACAGCAGTTTACAGGTAAGATGGCGGATATGGCCAAGTTACGAGCTGCCTGGCGTGAATCTGCTCAGGATATGGGAATGGATAAGGAGGAGACTAAGGCCTACCTGATAAGGGAAACTGATAGGCATATTCAGCGAGAGAAAGAGAAGGAGGACAGGGCAGCCGCCGCAGAAATTGAGGAAAGGCAAAGGGCAGCCGCCGCAGAAGCAGCAAAAGAGGAAAGGATAGCCACCGCAGAAGCAGCAAAAGAGGAAAGGATAGCCGCCGCAGAAGCAGCAAAAGAGGAAAGGATAGCCGCCGCAAAAGCAGCGGAGAGACAGGCCGAGATGGAACTTCGGAAATTGGAAGCCCAGGAGAAGGCAGCAGAGAGACAAGCAGCAGAGAAGGCAGCGGAGAGAGACAGAGGAGGAGAGCATGAACTTGCCCTGCGTTCTCTGGAACTGCAGTACCAAGCTTCGGGAGGCAGTTCGGCTAATGGAGATTCACCCGGAGCAGGAGCGACAGACACCTCAGGAAACGGAGGACCCCGGATGGCCGCCATGAGCTTCCCATTTGACTCGTTCCCTAATGGGAATGAAAAGATTGACGTGTTTTTAGAAAAATTTCAACGGATGGCAAAGGCATATGGGTTGGATGAGAGTCTTTGGTGCCTGAAATTAACGCAATCTTTGAAAGGTCATGCGTATGAAGTCTACAGCAAGATGCTCCTAGATGACCAGAACAACTTTGAGGCACTGCAAAACGCTTTATTGCAAAGATTTCAGTGGACTCCACGTAAATGCCAAACCATGTTCAGGGAGAGCAGGCCGGAGAAGGGAGAGAGTTTCGCACAGTTTGCAGAGCGGGTGAGAAATTACCTAACCCGGTGGAGGGAACTGTCAGGACTGGCGAAGACTTTTGAAGGGTTGGAGGAGTTAGTCCTGTGTGAGCAGATAAAGGCAAACATGTCCCCCGACTTGAGGCGGTATCTGGCAGAGCAGGGTGCCCAACAACTCGATCAGATTATTCTGTTCGCGGAAAGGTACCAGACAGCACAGGCCGAAGTACTGGGACAGAAACGGAAAAACCCAGACCTGCCAGCCCCAGACAAAGGAGCTTCATCATCGCAGCCGGCTACTTCACCAGCTTATCAGCAACCAGGACCTTCTTGCAAGGAGCCTCATTCTGGTTATAACTTGCGCCCCCAGCAGCATAACAGAGCACCGACAACAACCTCTCAGGAACCCGCTAGGAACAGGGGAGATAATGAGAGGTATTGTCAGAATTGTAGAACCACTTCCCACTGGACATCCCGGTGCATGAACAAACCCCCAGCTCATCATGCAGCTTGTTTAAGACCGGTGAGATGGACTAAAGGGAATAAATGGGAACCAGTCCAGGCAGAGAAGTTGTTCTCTAACAGTGGACCAGCCGTAGTGAATGGGACGGCCACTACGTGTTTGTTTGACAGCGGGCTTACTTACCCCAGTATCATCGCTCGTCATTTGGTGAAACCAGGGCAGTGGACCGGAGAAATAGTTGAGATTGGTGGCATTTTGAGAAGAGGTATCTCACAACGGTTGCCTGTAGCCAATATTGAGGTGAAATGCAAGTTTGTGTCTGGCACCATCAAGGCAGCTGTGATGGCACAGCCAGCACATGATTTCATCCTGGGAAGCCCTTACTTAGTTTTGGGGAACCCAACCACACCGATCCTTGCTAACGCAAGGGGGCCTACTGCAGGCCAGCAAAGTGAAAGGGGAAAGCCCCAAATTCACGGAGCCCCACGGGAGCTCAAACATCCTTGTCTTGCTATGAGGAGGAGAGACGCCTCTAAAGACAGTGGAATGTTATTTACAGAGGCGTATTCGCCTGTCAGCCCTGTTCAGCCTAAGGGTCAAACAGTGGTGACGCCTCTTACTTCAGAAGTATCTTCTTTGTCGTCGGGAATTAGGCCCCCGATGGTATTACATCTCTCAAGGGAGGGAAATACTGACAAGAAGGAACATGTGCACGGTTCTTCAGTCAACCGCAAACAGTTACGCCCTGTTACATCGATGTCTGGCCAAGCCAGTCAGACTGTTTCCAAACACTGGGAGGTCGCACCATCTGGTAATCAGTATTTACCACGCGCCGCCAGGAAAATTCGTGGGCGAAGGAAACACATGAGAGGGAGGAGGAAGGGCGACCAGTCATGTTGCAGTCGCCAGGAGGAAACCCCCTGGCGTGACCCTCACGATCCAGGGCTTGCCAAGGTTCTCAAGGATATGGAGATGGGCCTGTATGACAATCCTAATTAAGACAGTGATTAGATCGGGATGTAGATCTAGATACGGGCCAGTATGAAACCCAGAGATTTCAGTGATTTAGCACGGTTCCCGTACTTGAAAGGGGGGACTTATGTGACGCTACACTGTAATTCTGACTTTTAACAGGCCCGATTCTGTGGTTCTATTTTTGAATTTTCACCAGTTTTATTTTCTTCTGATCACGCGATTTTCCGTTGTTTACGGAAATCGCTATTTTCGGGCACGCTTTTTCACCATTTTATTTCTTCTCATTTGAATATATATCGTGTTTGGTATTTTTTTTTTAGTAGATAAATTAAATGGGTTCGTTTATGATGGTAGGTTTATTTTATTCTAGCATCAGTTTTACTTTCTTCTGATTTTTCGCGATTCCCGTAAAGTTCGTTGTTTACGGAAATAATCGCCATTTCCGGCACGCGATATGACGAGGCCGGAAGCACGCAGCCGGAAGCATGCGGGGTTTGCGTGGGTTGATAGTACTAATTTTTCTAGCACTCCCATTGGTCCGGGATTTGCGTAGGAAGGGAAATCCGCGTGGGCGGTTGCTCTTGTATATATGGGACAGAAAACGGGGATTCGGTCTCTATGAAAAAATAAGTGCCAGCCGTCAGACTACGTAATTTATCGTTCTCCACTGTGGGAAAAACCAGCGATGAATTGGTATGTAAGATTTTATCGTATTATCGTTTTATTCATTAGAGGGTTCTTTGAGAAATTCGCCCTTAGGTAAAGATTAACTTTTTAGTTTTAAAATAAACGATAGCGCCATTAATTACTATTTTTGAAGAACGACGTAATGCAACAGTGTGCTTATTCTTTCTATGATTTTGGCAATAGATAGGAGTGTGTGAAGTTGTGAGAAACACGTGTGCCATATTTGTAGGATGTTATGTAAAACCACCATTTATTCCTGTATATTTTCTAATGTAAATTTATGGGGAAATCCCTGGTGTGTTCGTTAATTTTTCTGAGCCTTAAAAATGTGAGAAATATTGTCAGAGGGTTCAGATTTACGTTGTAAATGAATTATACTGCTTAGGGGAGGAAACTATTCCTATAGCGAGATTTAATTTAATAAGAGTAAGCCGGGGAAACTCCTGTGTTAATGGGTAAAAGGATTTCCCTATTTTTGTCAAGTTTGAACACGTGATCGGCCATGCGTAACGGCCATGTAACATGTCAGACGGGTCTGGGCTATTGTTTGTTTTACCTGGCAGATTTTAGTAGAAGGAGGGGGGGATGAAGAGGCCACGTGGGATAGTGGTATTTTATGTATTGTTGTGAAGAACGAGAGAAAGGGGAGAAGAAGTGAGAATGAAGAGACACGTGTATAGAATTATTTTATGTATCGTATATGTTAGAGATAAGCGATTTTAGAGTGGGTGTACATGAGTCGCTGTTTCTTTTAATTTCAGCGAGTCACGGCGGAAACAGTGGGGAGCATAATTTTGTCAAATAAAATTATCCACGGCAAAAGACATATCTCAGGGTCAGAGTACTCAAGTATCGTCAGGAGCAAAAGAAAATTACCCTATGGTCTCTGGCAGTGAAGTCCCTATGCTTCAGCTGGACCGAGGTTTATTTAACATACAGCCGAGAGCATCGCTATTATAGTCTCTAGCAACGGCAGGTGGCCGGGAGACTAGTTTCATTTTGTACAGCCTGAAATCAAGGCTGTGTTTTTTCCTCTAACTCCGGAGCGGGTTAAAAGAGGGAAGCTATTCAGCAGCAGAGAAGTTTTGTCTACAGTTAATCAAGTCCCTCATGCTTGATATCCGAACATCGTCATCACCAAAATCAGGAACAGGTGACAGGGTTACCATACCTAGGTCCTGATAGAAATCAAGAGAAGAGCGTAACGGAGATGCCGCATCATCAGCCCTCGAGTGTTAGAGAGACACTGAGATCAAGAGAGAAAGATAGAGAAGGAGGGAGAAAATAGACAGGACCAGTAGGGTCTGTTCAGTATCCATTGGACGGATAGACACTGAGTCTGCGTTCGAAAAACCAAGTCTATTATTTTTAGCATTTCTTGTGGTGTAGTTATCGGCGCCTATCGCCTGACTAGTAAAAAGCTGTGTAGCCGTTCGTTGAGGAAGAGTCACCAGGACTAAGACAGAAATTTATTAGTGTTAGAGAGTGGAGGCTAAAAGTTGACAGCCCACCAAAAGTAGATTTTGTTTAAATCACTAACCATTTTTATTGTTCCTCAGCAGGGTGACAGGAAGAGTGAATGTGATTTGGGGTTTTTTTTGTTGAGTGTCTCTCAATTTAATTGTTACCTTGAGTTTTCCAGGCCGTGCAACAGTGCACGCTATTGACTGACTTGATGACGTATGATGCCATTTTATGTTTTCTTGTATGTAAATAAATATATACATATATTATTTACTGGATCAGCTTCTATTCTTTACTATACTTACTCTATGTTGTCTGTATAGTGGTGTTTGTGGTCGTAATTATACACCTTATCTCCTTGTGTTTCAAGGCAGTCAGAGGTGGGGAGACTATAGCCATTTTTTTTAGTCACGAAGCGGCAGGGGGAGATTCAAATCCTGGGTCTATCTCTTGAGCCAATAGTCTCACCTGTCCACAGGCATGTTATTTTCCATCTAAATTCTATCTTCTCAGACTTTCTCATACTAGGGTCTTGCTTTCATTCAGGCACACTCTATAAACTTAAAACCACTTCGTGACAGACGTGTATGAAATTGCTTGAGCATATTAATATGGAATATCTTTCTGTGTCCCTTGATATCTAAGACGTAATCAACGTCGGAAATTTTATCAGTAACCTTATAAGGACCAGTCCATGAGATCAATAACTTATTGTTATTGTGAGGAAGTAATACATAAGCCTCATCGCCTGGGAATAATTGGCGTAATCGTCTAGATCGATTTTGTATAGATCGAGCCTTAGCTTTTGCAGCCTCAGAAGAAGCTGTTGCCAATTTGCAAGACTCAATAATATTATTCTGAAGATTAATCACATACTCATAAGATGACTGAGTGTCCTGAGTCATCTCTGCATCAATTAATAAATCTTTTATCAGTCCCATAGGTCCTCTCGGAGGGGCACCAAAAACTAACTCAAAGGGAGAGAAGCCAGTTTGTTCATGTGGCACCTCTCGGTAAGCAAACAGGACAGCTGGGAGTGCTCTGTCCCAGTCCTGAGGGTGTTTAACCGTAACCTTATGTAAAAGTTGTTTAAGCGTCCGGTTAAGTCTTTCAACTGCACCGTTACTCATGGGATGATAAATGCTACTCAAATTCATATCAATGTTCCAGGTTTTCATTACTTCCTTTATGGTCTCCGATAAACACTGCCCCCCCTGGCCAGCTAATAATTTTCTAGGAACCCCTCTCCTAGAAAACCTTAGATGTAATGCATCAGCTACCTCTGTGGTAGTGGTGGTCTTCGATGGACTGGCTTCTGGCCATCGTGTGCATAGATCAATGCACGTGAGAACAACTCTATGTCCTCTCGCAGATGGTAGATGTGGACCAATTATATCTATGGCCATCTTGTCAAACGAGATCGTGTTCGAGTATAACCATATGTCCTGCACACTGCGAATCATTGCGCGTGTTGAAGAATGTACCGTCTAAAAAAGCACCCGGTACCCATAACTTGTTGTTTTACCTGTGATTTATCACTAAAACATCTCTAATCAGTATATCATTTCTAATAATAAACCATTGTTTGTTCTTATTACATGAAGTTAGATTATCAACCTTATTAACTAGGTTAAAAAAATTTGTTTAAAGATTTGTCATTTTTTTGTTTGTTTGCAAATGATTCCCTGTCAAATAGGTGAATTGACCCTCAATATCCTCCTGTTTCTCTGCATCCATCTTATTATCATTGACACTCTCCATGAGCTGAGTCTGAGCTTTAGTCGTCACGGCGTTTTCCAGTGCATTGATTGTGTTTCTCCCATTTCAATATTATTATCTTCTGGTGAACAATCCTTGCTGCCGTGTATGCGACCCACCATTAAGATCTGCAATCGGCTTTTTCAGCATGCATACCTTCACGTTCCCTGTGAAAAAAGGTGTTTGACATGGATAATAGCTGTGGGGTAAAAACTCAATAGTTCCCCCCAAAAGTCATGCAACGGACATATTCCCCAGTTGCACAGCTAGGATGTACCAGCGACTGCGCACTCCAATTGTGGTGGACCCCGAATCTCTCAATACAGAAACTATGGAAACCATTAACTATAATCCCTCTGTTAAAAATCAGAGAGCCTGTTCCATCATTGGCTGCAAGACCTACTTCTGGTGGAATGTGTCCGCAGTTTAGCACTGTCTCCTTTGCCTTCTGAAAAATAAGATTGCATTGTGGGCAACTATTCGCCACGTTATAATTTATAGCAAAACACATGCAGCAGAAGATTGTATTGTATTATCGTTAGGTGGAACCTGAACACTAGGGGTTGTATAATTTGTAACTGCTGCACCAGTATTATGGTGAAAATGGGATGATCCACGAGAATGAGATCGATTACGGAATATCGTTAGAATTATCTCGTTGTCCCCTGTAGTAACTGTTATCTCGATGTCTCGAGCCACGATTATTAGCATTCCAATTGCTGTTATTATTGTAGTTATTTGATCTATTATAATTAGCGTTCTGTTGACTGTTGTTGTAGGTTGATTGCTGTGAATAATTCCTATTCCGTGATCTTCCTCTGTTCAAATCATTTTTATTGTTGAAATTATTATTAGTATTATGTGCTGTATGAAAATTGACATTGTAATTTCCCTTGAACCTACTTCTGTCTACACGCTATGATGTCTCGGTTTGTTATTGTTATAGTATGCCATATTGGACGCCACAGGTAGAGGTTCCCTTATCAAAGAGTTAGAAATGTTTGCATTCGGATGTGCAGTGCAATTATTTAATGAAATTTTTTCTAATTCCTCGATTGTAGAAGGTTTTCGTTCTTGCAAATATGCAAGGTACGGTGGGCTGACAGAGGATAATACACTTATCACGTAACAAACAAATCAACTAATTTGTCATATGATTTGTGTTGACATCTGCCAGTTCAAGCCATCTGTTAAATGTTATTATTGCGTATGTTTGCAATAAAACCTGCAAAATCTTTAGGAGATTCAGGTAAGATGTGTTTGAATTTTAACCTACAATTTTCTTCGTCCAGATGAAACCTTCGTAAAAGTAAGGTTTTAATAGCGTCGTAATTATTAGCTATTGCTGGGTCAGCATTCAGAGATGCCGTCAATGGTTCTCCATTTAAAATTCATTTAACTTAATTACCCATGAATCTATAGGCAAGTGATTTGTTTTGCATGTCTGTTCAAATCTTGATAAAAATGATGATAAATCGTCAAAATTTAACTTAAAATGGGGTAATTTAAAGTTATAAAAATGTTTGTTTTGGTTGGATGAAGACCCATTTTGTGCGTTATCATTCTGGGTTGCAGCAGCACTTTGTGCCTGAAATCTTGCTGTTTCATTCTGAAGACGGGCCATTTCCAATTCGTCTCTCCTTTTTTTTTCTTCTTCTTGTCGACGTTTTTCTTCTTCTTGTCGACGTTCCTCCCTTTCCTGTCTAGCAATTTCTCTTTGTCTATTTTCTGTTTCTATTTCTTTAATCTCCTGTCGTGCTCTCCTGTCTTCTTCTTCTTGTTTTAAGATTGCTATCCGTTCTACTTCTTTTGCTTCATATTTAGCGAGTTCCGCTTCTGCAAACTGACGAAGTTCCTGTGCTTTGTAACCATAATCTTTTCCAATTTTAACAAAATGGTCCAACCCAAGCATCTTGAAGTTAATAGTGTAAAAAATTATAGATCTATAATAGTCAACAATAGAATCTATGTACTTATTTGTAACAGCTCAAGTATGAATACTCAGTATACCTAACTGTAATATCCTCTTAATAATAGTTGTAAGTTCAACAACTATTCAATATTTTATAATAAAATTATATGTAATCAATAATCTATATCATAACTATTTATGATATTTATTTTTATTTGATTCTGATTTTATTTCCTGCACCTAATATAATTATTAAATAATTATGGGCATTATTCCTCCATGAACTATTTTATTTAATTAAAGAAATGTGAGGAGTCAACAATATAGTACTATGAAAATGTACCAATTACTATGTTATATATATAGTTTTTTAATTCAACACATATTCATGGTGTGAATACCAAAAAATAATTCAATAAATTATTTTAATATAAAATTTTACTTGCAATTATAAAGTTTTGATTTTATGCCTTACTCATCATGTATAAAGTGCTTTGCTAGTTTATGGAACCACCACTGCAAATTGTTGCAATGTTCTTGATTCATCATCAAAGTTCCCAAAAATTAATTAAATATATTATTAAAATCAATTCATAGAAATATTATTATTACATAACATTAATGAAGACAATACAAATGATTAACCAAGGCTTTACAGTACAGTAGCACAATGCAAAAGTGACATTTTCACAAAAATAAGTGATATTATAAAACCAAGTCTACTAACCGGAAATATAGAAGGGTGAAGGTTAACTGAAGTAAAAGAACATATTTGGCACTACGAATGATGATGTCACAGGACTCATTTGACGATCATACAATACATTTAAATAAAATTAAAGATAGCCAGATTAGAATAAACAGGATAGATTACAAACATATGACTGTAACTGAATAAAAATCAAACTGAATACGGTAAAATACAACGGTTATTTCACAGAACTAGACACCTAACATACAAGGTGAATTAATGCAGGTCCGAACGAAACAATCACCGGTAATGTCTTCGACGCGTTCTTCGCGAAATGCGATTAATTCACGACCCTAAGGAACGATCAGAATTGAGCTTGACGTTCGAAAAGCCATAAGTTCAATTCCGATTCCCAACCTACCTCCCACTACATGTAAAAAGACAGAAACAATATTTAACATGGCTAAAAAAAAAAGAATATGGCATGGTTGGACAAAAAGGACGAAATATTGTAACGTTTAAAATCAGTTACTTATCTTTTTTTTTGGCAGTAATTCAGTACATTATCTGCTTCGCCAACAGACTCGTAAGCTTGTTTGAAATAATGAAGACGTTAGCAATTCGTTTCCTTTGCTGTTTGAGAGCTGCAAATATTTTTTTGAAGGGCATTGATTGTTGCTGGCTTTTGCAAACGTTCATACTGTTGTCAAGGGCATGACGTCACCGGTGTTTTCGCATAATAATGTCCATTTCGGCTCGAAAGGAAAATTTTTTTTATTATTTTGAGGTTCGCTCTTTTGAAGTTTCAAGACCACTATTGGCCACCAGTTGTGACGGGTGTTGCGGTTCCTTCATCTTATATTATTTATTGAATATTAAAGTCACTCTCTTGACGTGGTTAATGTTTGTTATTGATGGTTAGCTCTGACCGTAAGAACATCCCTTCGACGTTCTGATTTGCATATTGTACATTAGTTGATTTCCCCTGTGGGAGAGTTATCGTGCTGAGAAACGTAAACATTAACAGCTGTGGAACCAAACCCGAAACGTAAGTAAGATATCAAGCCTTCTGTTCTGAGTCCACATGTATTGACGTTCATATAAACGATATCCGACATTCACAAAACTTCATGTACAGTTCAGCATAACAATAAATTCTAAATAATACCAGTAAGTATCCGTCCGTATCAAAACAATATGTCAGATGAACATCATGGCTATGTACATGCGCTGCTGTAGTCAACAGCCAGAAATGAGCGCATGAGTTCTTGACAGCTACAAATTGAATCATAATACAATTCTCCTTCCATCATTTAATTTACTTAATAATCTCATACTTAGATTAATATCTGAAATGACCCTGAGTTCTATATTGAATTCATATATCGGCTATATACTAAGCCTCTCCTTGGAAGACATACAAGACACGACTTCTCTGCTTGACGGATAGCGTAACAAGGGCCATGTAACCAAGTCACCAAGCGTGACCTTCCCAACGCGAATGCATCATAATCTTAGCATATATTTCGCGTTCAGTATACCGTAAAATATCGACATATTCTATTAATGTTATTGACCCCTAAACGTTGCGCACTGCTAAACCCCAGCAGACGCCGTCATTTAAAATAACACCGTAACAGACGGCCGCCATGATCATGTGACCAATTTGCATAACATATGTTTTTTCGGATGTGGCAACCATTCATAATGGTGCTCTGAAAATGTCAAAGGTGTATGTCTGTTTTTCAATTTTTTATGAATTTAAAAAAAAAACCAGTTATTTTTAAAGAAATCTGCAAACACCCTTGGTAATGGGAGACTAATGCTCCGGATTGCTGGTCAGCAAAGTGATAAACTATATCTGAGTAAATTAGATGAGGAAAATATTAGAGTTTCCCATCCTTAAAAATCATGTGCTTGGACCTGGAAAAGACTGGAAAATGCTTGAAGAAATTTGCTATGAACCCTAAAAAATGTATATGTTGAAAACCGTAATAGAAGGAAAAGTTGAAGGTAATTGGCCATGAGGACGACAGTTGCCATAAGTGGAAACTTAACATCAAAAGCTGCATAGAAAAGAGCCTATCAGGTTGTACCATTAAGACATTAGAAGATGCTGGAGATCCACAGCAGCCTACCTTCGCTGATTAGATGGCAGCTGATTTGATCTGATTAAGGATACAAACCCGTAGTATGGAATTGATTGACTTAGCTGACCATGATTTCTTATTTCAGATAACATGTACTTGTGGCAATATGTTGACCTTGGTGAATCTATTTCCACCTCTCCTATAGGTGCTGAAAAAACTAGATTTGGAATACCTTCCCGATATAAACCTGCATTGCCAGATTGGAGCCTGTTTTCTGATAGCAAGTTTGAGCAGAACTAAGAGCCATGGTAAAGTACATCTGTGTTATCCTTGTTTAATTATTTGAAGTATTCATCTTGGATTAACCTACTTTTTTTCTCTCTCTGAATTAGATTTGGTTTAGCTTTTTTCTATTTTCTCTAGCAATTTGTTTTACTTATTGAGACTATAAACTGACCACAAGGTAAAATTTGCTTCCACCAAGAAAAAACACATTTATATGACCCCCAAAATATTCCTGCTTCTCTCAGGTAAAAACTGCCATTCGTATGCCCAAATAAATTTGTTTGTTTCTCCCTAGTATAAATAATCAGGCATTTATATGACCACAGTAAAAATGTTTGTTTCTCCCTAGTATATATAATCAAGCATTGGGTACCAGAACAACTCTGAGAAGGTTAAGGCGGCCAGCGTGATGGTCAAGAAAATACGGCCTAACACCGTATTCCCAATATGCCATTTATATGAGTACAAGAAAAATATGTTTGTTCCCCCCAAGCATAAACAGGCATTTATATTTCAACCCCCCCCCAACAAAACTCATTTGCTGCTCTTTGTTGCAGTTATTGGTTCATCTTTTGGTACACACACACACACCACCAGTCAAGGACTGTTCAGTTATGAATTTCCATGAATTTTTTTTTTTTATGTTCTTCCACCTGAGCCCTGCTTCTGTTTGGTCTCTCTCTCCCTTGTTCATTCATATTCATGTACTCTCAGGTCTATAGATCTTCCTGTTTTCCTTCTACCTTGAGAGTTCCATATCAGTCAGTGTGACATTGTGTTTTACTGAGATATTCTGTGATTGACCAGCTCATCATTTCTTTCCTTGGGTTTTATTTTCTGAGTTCTCCCACCTGAGTTACCTTTTGTCAGGTGTACCTCTTCTCCTTTCCTTCCTGTCTATCTACTCCAAGGACAAAATGGCAAAGAGGTAGACCTGACAAAATCAGGACCCAGGTGGCTAAGAATACCATAGACAGCTAACAAAGGGTTATGCAGGTGTACTGGAAAAAAAACCAGTATGCAAAGGAAGCTTATGTGTCACATTCTTCTTCTTCTTCTTCCGTCCTTAGCCAAAGACCGACCAAGCAGTCAGAGGCCATCACGCCTTGTGGCGTCTTAAGGGCAACAGCAGATTGATTTTCTCTGTTGTAGTTTCCCATCACGCCTAGCGGCGTCTTTAGGGCAACAACAAATAGATCCATCTGCCGTTGTTTCCGTAATCGGTGATGTGTCACATTAGAAGGAAGCAATCCACTTTTTTGACATAATGAAAAGAATAAAACTGAAATATATTGTGAAAACAGGAAAGATTGAAGGAATACATTGTGAAAACAGGAAAGATTGAAGGAATATATTGTGAAAACAGGAAAGATTGAAGGAATATATTGTGAAAACAGGAAAGATTGAAGGAATATATTGTGAAAACAGGAAAGATTGAAGGAATACATTGTGAAAACAGGAAAGATTGAAGGAATATATTGTGAAAACAGGAAAGATTGAAGGAATATATTGTGAAAACAGGAAAGATTGAAGGAATATATTGTGAAAACAGGAAAGATTGAAGGAAAAAGAGATTCAGGATGACAAAGAGAGAAGATACTGGACAGTATTAAATCATTGTATGGAAATGAGTGAACAACAGAATTGATCAACAGTACTGAAAACAGGAAGTTGTGGAGAGAATGAGCATCTATGCCACAAGACATGGTACTTGAAGAAGAATGTACTCCAAGGTCTACCTCTTCTTCTTCCCTGAGATTTCCTTGTCTGTGCATGTCACATTGTTCTCTGATCAGACTTTCAATGTGTGACCAGCTCACATCCATATCTTTCCTTCACTTGTAGATCATTGGATTCTGTTTTTCAGTTTCCTAATCTTCTTTCTGTTCTGCCCTTTAATGTTGATGATCTCTCACAGCTGTTGACAGTTCTGGTTTTATCAGAGTTTTTAATTTCTTGAGTTATTTTCACTATAGAGGAGTTCAAGAATCTTGTGATGGAATTGTTGATCCGATGCCTGAGTGTGCCTAATCTGTCTCGGCTGTTTGAGTGTGTCAAGCCAACAGAGTTACTGGAATTTATCCTCAGAGCTTGCTCACAGGTAGGTAAAAAACTAAGTTTTTCTGTTCGATTTTCTCTCCTGAAGCAAGTAAATCTGGGTTTAGACTGTTAGAGGGTGAAGGAAACTGAGGTTTTGTGTGTAGGAATGAGTAAATCTGGGATTTGTCTACAGGTTGTATCTCCTAGAATGAGTGAAATTAAAGTTTATATGGAAAGAATGAAATGGGAATTCAAATGAAAATAGATTTGTATGGCATGATAAATGAAACTGGGATTCTTTAACAATGAATCTAACAACAGTTGATGATGGTAATAGTTACATATAGTTGACTGTCATTATGTACAAGTTAACTAACATTTGATGATGGTAACAGTTACATATAGTTGACTGTCATTATGTACAAGTTAACTAACATTTGATGATGGTAACAGTTACATATAGTTGACTGTTATTATGTACAAGTTAACTAACATTTGATGATGGTAACAGTTACATATAGTTGACTGTCATTATGTACAAGTTAACCAACATTTGATGATGGTAACAGTTACATATAGTTGACTGTCATTATGTACAAGTTAACTAACATTTGATGATGGTAACAGTTAAATATAGTTGACTGTTATTATGTACAAGTTAACTAACATTTGATGATGGTAACAGTTACATATAGTTGACTGTTATTATGTACAAGTTAACCAACATTTGATGATGGTAACAGTTACATATAGTTGACTGTCATTATGTACAAGTTAACTAACATTTGATGATGGTAACAGTTACATATAGTTGACTGTTATTATGTACAAGTTAACTAACATTTGATGATGGTAACAGTTACATATAGTTGACTGTTATTATGCACAAGTTAACCAACATTTGATGATGGTAACAGTTACATATAGTTGACTGTTATTATGCACAAGTTAACCAACATTTGATGATGGTAACAGTTACATATAGTTGACTGTTATTATGCACAAGTTAACCAACATTTGATGATGGTAACAGTTACATATAGTTGACTGTTATTATGCACAAGTTAACCAACATTTGATGATGGTAACAGTTACATATAGTTGACTGTCATTATGCACAAGTTAACCAACATTTGATGAGTTAATAATGGTAACAGTTATATAGTTGACTGTATTATGCACAAGTTAACCAACATTTGATGAGTTAATAATGGTAACAGTTACATATAGTTGACTGTCATTATGTACAAGTTAACCAACATTTGATGATGGTAACAGTTACATATAGTTGACTGTCATTATGCACAAGTTAACCAACATTTGATGAGTTAATAATGGTAACAGTTACATATAGTTGACTGTCATTATGCACAAGTTAACCAACATTTGATGAGTTAATAATGGTAACAGTTACATATAGTTGACTGTCATTATGTACAAGTTAACCAACATTTGATGATGGTAACAGTTACATATAGTTGACTGTCATTATGTACAAGTTAACCAACATTTGATGATGGTAACAGTTACATATAGTTGACTGTCATTATGCACAAGTTAACCAACATTTGATGAGTTAATAATGGTAACATATAGTTGACTGTTATTATGCACAAGTTAACCAACATTTGATGATGGTAACAGTTACATATAGTTGACTGTCATTATGTACAAGTTAACCAACATTTGATGATGGTAACAGTTACATATAGTTGACTGTCATTATGCACAAGTTAACCAACATTTGATGATGGTAACAGTTACAGTTATATAGTTGACTGTCATTATGCACAAGTTAACCAACATTTGATGATGGTAACAGTTACATATAGTTGACTGTCATTATGTACAAGTTAACCAACATTTGATGATGGTAACAGTTACATATAGTTGACTGTCATTATGCACAAGTTAACCAACATTTGATGATGGTAACAGTTACATATAGTTGACTGTCATTATGCACAAGTTAACCAACATTTGATGATGATGGTAACAGTTACATATAGTTGACTGTCATTATGTACAAGTTAACCAACATTTGATGATGGTAACAGTTACATATAGTTGACTGTCATTATGTACAAGTTAACCAACATTTGATGATGGTAACAGTTACATATAGTTGACTGTCATTATGTACAAGTTAACCAACATTTGATGATGATGGTAACAGTTACATATAGTTGACTGTCATTATGCACAAGTTAACCAACATTTGATGATGGTAACAGTTACATATAGTTGACTGTCATTATGCACAAGTTAACCAACATTTGATGATGGTAACAGTTACATATAGTTGACTGTCATTATGTACAAGTTAACCAACAGTTGATGATGGTAACAGTTACATATAGTTGACTGTCATTATGTACAAGTTAACCAACAGTTGATGATTGGTAACAGTTACATATAGTTTGACTGTCATTATGTACAAGTTAACCAACATTTGATGATGGTAACAGTTACATATAGTTGACTGTCATTATGTACAAGTTAACCAACATTTGATGATGGTAACAGTTACATATAGTTGACTGTCATTATGTACAAGTTAACCAACGTTTGATGATTGAAACAGTTACATATAGTTGACTGTCATTATGTACAAGTTAACCAACATTTGATGATGGTAACAGTTACATATAGTTGACTGTCATTATGTACAAGTTAACCAACATTTGATGATGGTAACAGTTACATATAGTTGACTGTCATTATGTACAAGTTAACCAACATTTGATGATGGTAACAGTTACATATAGTTGACTGTCATTATGTACAAGTTAACCAACATTTGATGATGGTAACAGTTACATATAGTTGACTGTCATTATGTACAAGTTAACCAACATTTGATGATGGTAACAGTTACATATAGTTGACTGTCATTATGTACAAGTTAACCAACATTTGATGATGGTAACAGTTACATATAGTTGACTGTCATTATGCACAAGTTAACCAACATTTGATGATGGTAACAGTTACATATAGTTGACTGTCATTATGTACAAGTTAACCAACATTTGATGATGGTAACAGTTACATATAGTTGACTGTCATTATGCACAAGTTAACCAACATTTGATGATGGTAACAGTTACATATAGTTGACTGTCATTATGTACAAGTTAACCAACATTTGATGATGGTAACAGTTACATATAGTTGACTGTCATTATGCACAAGTTAACCAACATTTGATGATGGTAACAGTTACATATAGTTGACTGTCATTATGCACAAGTTAACCAACATTTGATGAGTTAATAATGGTAACAGTTACATATAGTTGACTGTCATTATGCACAAGTTAACCAACATTTGATGATGGTAACAGTTACATATAGTTGACTGTCATTATGCACAAGTTAACCAACATTTGATGAGTTAATAATGGTAACAGTTAAAGTTAACCAACATTTGATGAGTTAATAATGGTAACAGTTACATATAGTTGACTGTCATAATGCACAAGTTAACCAACATTTGATGAGTTAATAATGGTAACAGTTACATATAGTTGACTCATTATGCACAAGTTAACCAACATTTGATGATGGTAACAGTTACATATAGCTGACTGTCATAATGCACAAGTTAACCAACATTTGATGAGTTAATAATGGTAACAGTTACATATAGTTGACTGTCATAATGCACAAGTTAACCAACATTTGATGAGTTAATAATGGTAACAGTTATATAGTTGACTCATTATGCACAAGTTAACCAACATTTGATGATGGTAACAGTTACATATAGTTGACTGTCATAATGCACAAGTTAACCAACATTTGATGATGGTAACAGTTACATATAGTTGACTGTCATTATGCACAAGTTAACCAACATTTGATGAGTTAATAATGGTAACAGTTACATATAGTTGACTGTCATTATGCACAAGTTAACCAACATTTGATGATGGTAACAGTTACATATAGTTGACTGTCATTATGCACATGTTAACCAACATTTGATGATGGTAACAGTTACATATAGTTGACTGTCATTATGCACAAGTTAACCAACATTTGATGAGTTAATAATGGTAACAGTTACATATAGTTGACTGTCATAATGCACAAGTTAACCAACATTTGATGAGTTAATAATGGTAACAGTTACATATAGTTGACTGTCATAATGCACAAGTTAACCAACATTTGATGAGTTAATAATGGTAACAGTTATATAGTTGACTTTTTATGCACAAGTTAACCAACATTTGATGATGGTAACAGTTACATATAGTTGACTGTCATTATGCACAAGTTAACCAACATTTGATGATGGTAATAGTTACATATAGTTGACTGTCATTATGCGCAAGTTAACCAACATTTGATGAGTTAATAATGGTAACAGTTACATATAGTTGACTGTCATAATGCACAAGTTAACCAACATTTGATGAGTTAATAATGGTAACAGTTACATATAGTTGACTCATTATGCACAAGTTAACCAACATTTGATGATGGTAACAGTTACATATAGCTGACTGTCATAATGCACAAGTTAACCAACATTTGATGAGTTAATAATGGTAACAGTTACATATAGTTGACTGTCATAATGCACAAGTTAACCAACATTTGATGAGTTAATAATGGTAACAGTTATATAGTTGACTCATTATGCACAAGTTAACCAACATTTGATGATGGTAACAGTTACATATAGTTGACTGTCATAATGCACAAGTTAACCAACATTTGATGATGGTAACAGTTACATATAGTTGACTGTCATTATGCACAAGTTAACCAACATTTGATGAGTTAATAATGGTAACAGTTACATATAGTTGACTGTCATTATGCACAAGTTAACCAACATTTGATGATGGTAACAGTTACATATAGTTGACTGTCATTATGCACAAGTTAACCAACATTTGATGATGGTAACAGTTACATATAGTTGACTGTCATTATGCACAAGTTAACCAACATTTGATGATGGTAACAGTTACATATAGTTGACTGTCATTATGCACAAGTTAACCAACATTTGATGAGTTAATAATGGTAACAGTTACATATAGTTGACTGTCATAATGCACAAGTTAACCAACATTTGATGAGTTAATAATGGTAACAGTTACATATAGTTGACTGTCATAATGCACAAGTTAACCAACATTTGATGAGTTAATAATGGTAACAGTTATATAGTTGACTCATTATGCACAAGTTAACCAACATTTGATGATGGTAACAGTTACATATAGTTGACTGTCATTATGCACAAGTTAACCAACATTTGATGATGGTAATAGTTACATATAGTTGACTGTCATTATGCGCAAGTTAACCAACATTTGATGAGTTAATAATGGTAACAGTTACATATAGTTGACTGTCATTATGCACAAGTTAACCAACATTTGATGAGTTAATAATGGTAACAGTTACATATAGTTAGTTGACAGTCATTATGCACAAGTTAACCAAAATTTGACACCAAGAAACATTGGACAGAAAGATAACACTAGAATATTTCAATTGATTATGAAGTAAGATAATGGGGAGTCAAATAAAAAAAAAACTGTTTGAAACAAATGATATGTCGAGGACCAGCATTGGTTTGACATAGAACACGTTTGGGTAATCTAGCAATGTATCTAAAAGAAATGAAAGAAGATTTTGCCCAGGACACAGAAACAGTGGAAGTAAATGTTCATAATGCATAAACTTTTTTTAAAAACAGAGATGAGTAAATATTGTTTAATCTGAAAAAGGCTTTCTTTTAAAAATTTATTCAGGGAAGTACTTCGGGCTGCCAGCTCCTGCAGGTCACAGTCCAAGCAGTCATGAATGATTATGAAGCTGTACCTAGTATGGCTGTGTATGTCAAAAAGGTAAACATCTTATGTTCTCAAGTCTGTTGTATCAGATATAGCTGTATATACCAGAAAAGTATGCATGGAGGCATATGTAGAGTCATCCTTATATGACCAATAGCTAAGCACATTGCTACAGTATTTAAATGCAAAAGTGAAACTGTCTGTGAGGCTAATTACACCCTCATTGACTCTTGAAATCATCCACACACTTCCAGGGATTCCCCCTGTAGTGAAACTTGTTGAGAACCCAGCATTGCACATTAAGCTTGGAGGAGTCACTTGAGCCCCACATAACTCTGGATTTTTACCTGGTTGGCTGTATGCAGGAGGATCTCACTCTGGGCCCGTGATTTGCAGGGGGAGCTGAAAAGTGGCTTTGTGCAGAACATGATAATTCCTTAAGAGAGCCCAGAACAAGAGCACAAAATTTTAGCTCTGCATATTTGGAGAGCCCCCTTGGATGACGGGGAATGCTCAGTAAGCCACACGCTGCTTCCTCCTAGCTTGGGGCCAGATGTGATGATTCTTTAAGTGCCAGCCAAGCTGGAGAAACTGGAGCTCATGACTTCAACTCAACACGTTGTAGAATGGCAGAGAAGCCACAGGAAAAGCCTAGATCTACATGTAGATAATACCAAGGAGTCTTCAACTTGGTATTGCCTGCAAAAGAGTGAGAAGCTCAGCAGCTGTAGTTAAATAACAACAGTGCCAGAAAAGTAAAGGTCTTATGTTGTTTAGTTTACTGTATCAACTATGGTTGTGTGTGGCAGAAAGGTAGAGTCTTATGTTGTTTAGTTTACTGTTTCAGCTATGGTTCTGTGTGGCAGGAATGTAGAGTCTTATGTTGTTTAGTTTACTGTATCAACTATGGTTGTGTATGGCAGGAAGGTATGTGACCGTATGGCCTACTACGTCACTACAACTATTAGAATTATAGTAAAATACTTGAGAATGACTATTTGGTAAAAATAAATACTAGTCAAAAACCAATGACATCATCAGTCATGGCACACATGAACCAATGATGTCATCAAACCTTGTGTGGCTTCCATACAAGTTAGACCGGAAGAAATTTAGAATAGAGAGAACATAGAACAATGGTTATTCATACTTACTTAGTAACAATAATTTTAGACTAGAGGTTTCGTAGTTAGTCAGGTTAAAGATTATTTTAACAGTCAGCTACACCCCAAGACCAATCATAAGAGAGTTTCCAGTCCGTACTCCAATTAGAAATAATTTCATCCGACAAGCCATAGCACCGGACTAGTTGAATTAGAGTCAAACCTGTGTCAGTTATGCTACATAAGTACTCACTTGAGGTGCAGAGCAACCTGGCGCATCCCTTGTGATGGTAACAAAATCCTTTGACAGTTTGTGATAAGTACATAACCCTGTCCAGACTGCTATCCATATACAGGGCCACCAAGTTAAACCAGACATTTTTGAGTGCCACGTATTTTATTGTGGTTTTATCCACAACACGTGAGTCTCGAATTAGTTTTTCCAAAGTTTCGAATCAATCTTTTGTTTTGATAGGTTTCCACAGATTTCAGGCATGCCTTATCACGATTTTTGTAAGTAATAAGCCTTTTGCCATCGAGGCTAAAGCTGGCAGTATTGCCCCCCCCCCCCCCTTTTTTTTTTTTAACATACCCCTTCTGGGGCTCAAAGTGAGGTCTATTGACTTTATTGTGTAAAATGTGTAAATTATGTGTGATCTCGGCCCTGGCTTTTTTTGTTGTTGTTTGTTTGGTTTTTTTGTGTGGTTAAAAAAAAGAATTAAATTTAAGTGGAATAAAAAATATATAGCACATAATGTTTTACATTTATTTATAATATAAATATAATGTATAATGCTCAGTGCACAGAATATACATACATTGTAAATGTCAATTGTCAAATATACCCAGATTAATGCAGATTTGGAAAATACAATTACCCAAACGGAAAAAAACAAATAAAAATAACCCAGAAACTGTAAAAAAAAATAACCCAGCTTTGGGTAACCTGCTGTGCATCAAACAGAAGAGCAAGCGGAGGACTGGCAGCCTTAAAAAACAATGGCTACTGCGCGCTTGGAACAGAGACTACTGTTTCTCCTGTATCAACAGCTCGTGATATCGGTATCGAATATGGGCTAAGAATATTCAAACTATTAGTGTCACAATGGGAACGACTGGAACGGATTCAAAATGAAAAGGATGGGATAGTTTTGGGCAGTACGTGTGATTACCCTTCATTGTGAGATGATGAGATACTATGCTCGGATTGTTGTCGATTAGATTCCAGATACGCTGATGACCCAGGCAAAAGCCTTGATATGCACGTAAACCACCGACAAAAGACACCTCCTACCGAGATACGTAGAGGGGCAATCAAAGGTGCAAGAATAAAGAGTGGGGTGATGTCATGGATGGCACAGGCAGAGACTACGATGGTGTCAGGGGACCAGGGGTTGAAAAATATATCCAAAAAGAGTGGAGTAATGTCAGGGAGAACAACTGGATAAAAACTACCAGCAGGTAATCATTAAGCCTTGGCAGAGTGTGCAGATCTTGGGGCAATTTTTAAAGCAGAGCTGGAGATTAATCACTAATAAGTGATCATGCTGGGATGATGGCGCTATTGTGTTTACCCCTGATGAGTCTGTAATGCGTGGTGAGAAAAATTAGGATGGGGCTTCTGCTGCGAGAATAAAAGTAGCAGGGTCTTTGCTGAACAGTGTTGGAACCTTCGTGACAACATGCTCCAGCATGAGAATGGAGGTAGAGGCATGTTACTGCACTAGCACTGAGGTGGCAGTCTGAAAATCCATCAAGTGCCAGGGACAGTATCATTGTCAGAACTCTTCGGGTTCCATGTTATCGGAAAGGTACGCGACAATGAGAGAGCTAACAGAATGGCTCGAGTTAGAGGTACCATAGTAGGGACCTTATATGATTAGATAAGGGAGAGATACTAAGGGCAATTAATGATCGCCTGCTAGATATGACACTGCAATAGATGAATAAACAAGGCTGAGCCTGTTGGAGTTTGGCATCAAACGTGCGATTATGAGAGAGGATGTATCCGTCGTATTTTACAACCAGCGTGCTACAGCTACAATTAGCATTCATACTCTTCAACATTTGCTGAGGGAGACTGAGCAACTGTGGGTGTGCCATGAGGTCACTTCTGATTAACTAAAACAATGTGACGCTTCAATGAAAGACTAGGAAAATACACCATCAGTCGATTCGTATGGGGCGGTAGAATTTCAGACAAATTCTGTAAGACCCTTTAATCTATTTTTATCACATGTATGGCACATACGTGCCAGCCAAATAATTTTTTTACTGTATTTTTTTTTTTTTTTTAACTTTATTTGCTTTTCAAATCAGTTTACAAATTCGTGTACATGTTACATATAGAAATTTTGAAATTTCATTTAGAAAAACTTTCATGCGTTCCAAAACTTTCATTCGCACCCTTAGCAAAAAGAAACAAATGAGAGAGTAAAAGGGAATAAGCATGGTAACCTAAAATCATCAGATTAAAGGGGTTAAAATTGGTTTGTAGTTGTGTTAAGGAGCTGCACCTGCACAGATACACACGTGTGTATAACCAAAAAGTCAAAAGGGAGCTCGAACAAAGAAACTTGAAACTGTTGGAGGGGCATTTAAACGTCTCGGCCCTGGCTACCAGAAATGTGTATTGCCAGCATACATGGAAAATAATTAAATAAAGGAACATTTGATATAAATACTCAGCCTCCTCCAATATTCTGCTTTTGGAATTTTCTTTGACATTGTTGGAATTACTGTTGATAATCGAACCTTCAATCATGGTACTACCAACTATAAGCATTTACAAGTACTCCTTACTACCTGGGTTTGTCCTTACTTCTGGAAGTAACAGCTCTGGTGTATAACCAGTTGTCCACAGAAGTATCCCAAGAAAAGAAAGTGTTTCGGTTATATCCCTTTGACTAACTCAAGGGAAGTAACAATAAAGAGACCGTATACTTTCATATCTATAAGAGCTTTTCGATAAATAAAGCACCACCTCTTATACAATATTAGGCACTGTCTCAGGTAGAGTCTTATGTTGTTTAGTTTACTGTTTCAACTATGGTTGTGTGTGGCAGGAAGGTAGTCTTATGTTGTTTAGTTTACTGTTTCAACTATTGTTGTGTGTGGCAGGAAGGTAGAGTCTTATGTTGTTTAGTTTACTGTTTCAACTATGGTTGTGTGTGGCAGGAAGGTAGAGTCTTATGTTGTTTAGTTTACTGTATCAACTATGGTTCTGTGTGGCAGGAAGGTAGAGTCTTATGTTGTTTAGTTTACTGTATCAACTATGGTTGTGTGTGGCAGGAAGGTAGAGTCTTATGTTATCTAGTTTACTGTATCAAGTATGGCTATTTACATCCAAAAGTTAAAGTCTTATGTTTTCTAGTTTACTGTATCAACTATGGTTGTGTATGCCAGAAAGTTAAAGTCTTATGTTGTCTAGTTTACTGTATCAACTATGTTTGTGTGTGGCAGGAAGGTAGAGGCTTATGTTGTCTAGTTTACTGTATCAACTATGGTTGTGTATGCCAGAAAGTTAGTCTTATGTTCTCTTATGTTGAAAAGGTAAAAGCCTTTTATTGTCTAGTCTGCTGTATTAAGTATGATGAATGTGTGTGCCAGGAAGGTAAATCTTTTGTTGTGTAGCTTGCTATATCAAGTGTGCTCTTGTATGCAAGAATGTTTATCTTTGTGAACTGTTCTCTCAGATAGGGTATATAGTTTAGAGCTGACATGTTATTTTATATAAACATTTTATGTTTGTATCTGTTATTTCAGCTGACAGGAGACCTGAGTAACATTTTTGAAGTTGATGGTATCATCAGAATGAAAGCTCTTGCTTGGATAATCAAGAATTGTCAAAGGGTATGTTCATTTGCTGAAATCTGAAATTTTTTGTTAGAGCCACAGTTTCAGCAGACTAAGAAATTCAGGCAGTGTGAATTACATTACGCAGTTCAAGATGGATATAAAACTAAATGACTGCTTTAAAAGCCCATTTGTTTGAGTGATTTGTGACTTTAAATGTGCTAGTATGTTTACATTACATTTTTTATTGAGATTTTCACTGCCAGTGGATGACCAACACTCAACAGACGACATGTGTGCCAAGCCTTTCTCTCTAACCTGGTGCTGCCTATTCAAGGTCATTCCCTGTCTTCTTTATTCTTTTCTTGTTTATCTCCAGTTCTCTTCCCCATTTGTTTGTGTGGTCTCCTATTTCACTTATCCATGGGATTCCAGATCTCAAAGACTACCTTGTAATGCTATCAGCTGTTTTTCTCCTATATCCAACATTGCCAGCTGTTACGGTATTTTATTGAAGTTGTCTGCTATAGTTGGCAGGGTGCTACTTCTAGAGTCACAGCGTTTAATATAATTGGATGTTAAGAATTCACGGACTATTGAACGCTATATACACGATCGATTTATGACATGTTAGCGTTGATAAGTCACGCATTGTGACTTAGATACGAGACCCTTTTTACGTTGACCGTCAAGCTGTGAAGACGCGTCCTATATTCGTCCAGTGTTAGGCATTGTATTGCCACATATTTATATAAGTGCTTCGAAGTAGGGACTCAGGGTCAGTCCAAGCTATACAAATCAAATAATATAATAGGTTAGTAGATAACCTACTTCAAGGAAGATTATTTCAGTCCATAATATTATATTTATCAGACGCATATGCTCATTGTCGGCCGTTGGAAACCCCAACCGCGCGTGCACACAGCTATGATGTTCTGGCTATGTTAATTCGTTTTACTGGACACTGACTGAGATTATGATACGGATTCAAATGTATTTTATTATAGATGTATGCTATCAATGAATAATAC
Source organism: Oreohelix idahoensis (assembly GCA_024509875.1). Classification (NCBI taxonomy): domain Eukaryota; kingdom Metazoa; phylum Mollusca; class Gastropoda; order Stylommatophora; family Oreohelicidae; genus Oreohelix; species Oreohelix idahoensis. The sequence goes on along the minus strand of JAMPIV010021147.1, from coordinate 12,666 downwards.
TTGTGATGTCTTCATCCGTTGTTTCGTCAAATAAACATTTGGACTCAATTAAGGACTTACCCACATTACTTCAATTACGGTTGGTTACTTCGACTTGAGATATTGATTGTTGTTTGACCTGATGAACTCTTCTTCATATGAAGTTTATACTAATGATAATCAGGTTCGTTGTCACGAAGTGGTTTTAAGTTTATTAGAGTTTGCCTGAATGAAAGCAAGACCCTAGTATGAGAAAGTCTGAGAAGATAGAATTAGATGGAAAATGACATGCCTGTGGACAGATGAAACTATTGGCTCAAGGGATAGAACCAGGATTTGAATCTCCCCTTGCCGCTTCGTGACTAAAAAAAATGGCTATAGTCTCACCCTCCTCTGTGTCACGAAGTGGATTTAAGACTAGAGGTTGCCTACCTAAATAGACTAGACCCTAGTGGAAAGAAAGACTAAGAAGATAGATTTCAGAAGAAAATAACAGTGACTGCGGGAGATGAGGCTATTGGCGTCAAGGGTCGAGAACCGAAATTGACTCTCCCTTGCCACTAAGTGACGTAATGTTTTGCGATAACCTCACTACCTCTAGCTACCAAGACTGGGATAAGGTTTAATACTTAACACCACAGACACCACTTACAGACAACATATAGGTTGAAGTAAGTGACTGATCCAGCCGGAAATTTACAATGGATTTTATTTACACCACACAAAAAAAATTCATATAACATACTACAAAAATAGAATAAACATGCGTGTTCATACACCTGGAAAGAAACAATAACATAACAATTAATTTCAGTGTGATTAGGTAAGGTAACCCCACAGTCGCCCTCCCCTCAACCTGTAAGGAAGAAAGGTAAGTAATACAAAACAAACATGTGAAGGAGGATCTCGAAACACCAGATCCGTCTTTCTCCTAATAAACCTGATATCATGTAAACACGCCCTAACTCCTACTGTCCGTCTGTCTGCAGACGTGGTTCTACACAAATGACGCGCCTACACGCGCTGCTCCACTATAGGCTAAATATTCTCTGACTATCACAAGGCTAAATATTCTCTGACTATCACAAAGTCCATGACCAGAACCCTTCTATCACCTCCGACACAACTTACAGATGACTTGCTGAGTTCTTAATGTTATGTTCAGTGTCTGTCTGACACTCCTAGTTCCTACAGAAACGACTCCTCACTACTCTCCTTCTCTCTATCTATCTCGTGCAGTAAAAGTAGAGGGATGTTAACCCTTTCCCCTCTTCTCCGCCTGTTGTAGCTGCTAACTTGAATTGGTATTCTGGTTTCTCGACTTGGACTCTTCTGCATACTACCAATGACGATTCTGGAAAAATCACAGGCCCCGTTACCCCTCTCTTGGGTCTGGGCCCGTCGGTCGGTGTTATTATGACGCACGACCAATCACGACACCTCTAGGCCCTGCGCCTAGGTTCAGTGTGTGCTTTATTAATGAGCATGAATAGCTCCGAATTTTATTAAGAACCTCTTGTTCTTGCTGAAGAAGTCTGTGCTTCCAGCTCCTTGCTCTCTTGGGTACAAAACGTTTGCACCAGTGACCCCCTTGTCACTACTCCCCTTTCTTTTCCTGGCTCTGCCGACTCTTCTTCTTCTGAGGAGACCGGCGAACTTCTAGCCGCTCAAGGACTACTGTAGCCCTAGCTGCCACGCCTGGAAAATTATCTGCTGTGGACAAAAACAATAACATAATATATATCGCACACAACAAATTTCCCATATTCCTTAACACTTAACTCCCTTAACTCTCACTCTCTTCAACACTTAAATATCCCTAAACTCTTCAACCACTTAAGTCTCAAATCTCTAACACTTAAGTTTTCAATTCTCTAACAACTTAAGTTTCAAATCTCTTATACACTTAAGTTTCAAATCTTCCTGCAGCTCCATGCTCTGTGTCCAATGGCTTCAGCGATTGGTAAAACATGCCTTTACCCCCCACTTTCCACTCAAATACTGTCCTATCGGACACTCTAATCTCCAGGACTCAGCTTAGGTTAGCCCGTCACAAGTGCAAACATTCTAACCACTGATATGAACCTGTTGCCAGTAAAATTCCTGGCCCTACTATTTAACAATGATCGATGTGTTTTACCTGGCTACCCAAATACAATAGGTTTCACCCGAGAGACAATAATCTCCCGTCTCCATGAATTCGATCAGTATATATAAACATATGTCTATTAAATAAGGGACTAATTAAAAATCCCCAACTAGACCCGTAAAGTGCTGACTTCAAAATGTAGGTTTTACCCACACAGAGAAAAAATACACACATTTCCCATGCTTTAACATTTTTTAAAAGCCCACTCGTTCCTTTTACCACAGCGTTACTCAAATTAGTCCGCTGGTAATTTACACACACTTGTCGAAACAATTAAATAACACACCAAAACCCTAGAGCGTATTATATTTCTCGCTAATATTATAACTCAAATATTGAGAAATCTTCACCCACGTGTCGGGAATATTATTTACACTCCCGATTCTGATAACAATGTACATTAAAATCTCTAAAGGAAACTGAAATCCTATTTTACAATGCAGCCTTTGCATTCGTTATCTCCCCTTCTCTCCTTCCGTTTTATCAGATTTCACCCCACTAAAAAAAGACACTGCAGCACGTGCTTCGGTACCCCTTTGACTCTCCAGATCCTCGAAAATCTCGATGAAATTACGTGCATCGTGTCTTAATTATAGTATTTTACATCTACCATCTTTAAGTTTTCATTAACTCATAAAAAGAATGAATGCTCACTCTGATTTGTAATTTAGATAGAGGGGTAACTCATGGCATGTCCGTTACGAAACTAAAATTAATTTAATTCCCTTCATTCTGCGAGCGTGTTTTACGCTGCACCATTTAAAATCACAAATCAGGAAAAATTAGATCCCCTGTCTTTCTGACAAATAAAACAGTAATATTCCAATTTTATACAAACAGCTACTCTGAGGAAACTATCAAAATTCCCCTACTACCTTTTCACAAAATACCTAATTGCGCTGTCAGTTATAGTCAATTAAAATTATTGCTTTGATGGCTCTACTTCTATGAATTAACTTTACCTCTAGAAACATAAAACTCTGCAAAAAATCTTATAAACTATTAAAGCTTAATTAACTTCATATTTACCCAGCACAAATATTTTCTCTCGAAAGAGCAAGTCGTCTCTGTGGCAAGTTCTTTCCCCAAGGCGTAGAAGTTCAAAAAATATCTCCCCACTTCTGCCAGGGAACCCCGCTTATTTATTACTCTCGAGACCACGCTACGCGTGAGTCATAGCTAGGCTTTGTTCTTAAGAGGGGTCGATCTATGAACCAACCAACGTTTGCCAGGAATTTCGCCCACGGTCATTTCTAAAATTTAGAACTTACGGTCAAGCGGAAAATTCCGTTCCACGCGTTCATTGAGAAAGGGCTAGAAATGCTCTGCCATTTTGTTACACTAGCAAATCTCTACATGAACGAATTATCTAAATGAAAAAACCGCGCTGGTGCCAGTCTAAAAGTTAAAACTACCATCTCTCCTAGCAACCGTAATTCTTAATCTACACAAAAAAATCCAAACTCGATTATTAAACAAAGAGAAATAAAAAAAAACGAATAAGATAAAAATCCCACCGTAATCCTTCCCTGAAAAAACGTAAATAAATGCAAAATTTAAAGACTTGGGGGCCTGTTGTAAATGCAATCACATTAACTCCTCACACTCTGACTGCCTTTAAATACAAGGAGATAAGGTGTATAAATACGACCACAGACACCACTATACAGATGACGTACAGTAAGTATAGTAAAGAGTAGAATCTGATCCAGTAAATATATATATATAAATATTTATTTACAACAATAAAGCATTAAAATGTCATCATCAAGCAATCACATAAATAGCGTGCGCTGTTGCACGGCCTGAAAAAACCAAAGTACACATTAAATTAGATAGACCCTAGAGAACCCCAACTCCCAAATCACATTCACTCTTTTTGTCTCCCTGCTGAGGAACAATAAAATGATTAGTGATTTAATCTATTCTGATATTGTGGGGGCTGTCAACTTTAGCCTCCTCTCTATACCACAACTAAGATGTTTCTATCTCAGTCCTGTTGACTCTTCCTCAACGAACGTTCTACACAGCTTTCCACTTGTTAGGCGATTATGCGCCGCTATCTAACACCCACTGGAAATGCTACAATAATAGACTTGGAGTAACACAATGGCTCAGTGTCTATCCTTCAATGGATACTGAACAGACCTACCGGTCCTGTCTATTTTCTCCTCCTTCCTTTCCTCTCTCTTTATCTCTCTCTCTTCTTGGTCTCAGTGTCTCTCTAACTCTCGACGACTGATGATGCGGCGTCTCCGTTACGCTTCTTCTCTCGTTACTTTCAAGATCCAGGTATTTTAAACCCTCTCACCTGTTCCTGAAGTCTGCGATGATGATGATGAAGTTCTGGCGTCAAGCATGAGGTACTTGATGAACTGTCGACAAAACTTCTCTGCTGCTGAATAGCTTCCCTCTTTTTAACCCGCTCCGGAGTTATATAGGAAAAAAAAAACACAGCCTTGATTTCCGGCTGTACGCAATTGAAACCAGTCTCACGGCCACCTGCCGTTGCTAGAGACTATAATAGCGATGCTCTCGGCTGTATGATAAATAAACCGCAGTCCAGCTGAAGCATAGGGACTTCACTGCCAGAGACCATAGTCTGACCCTTAAGGTAGGTCCTGTTGCCGTGGGTAATTTTGCACATGGGCAAATTTACGCTCCCCCACTGTTCTTGCCGCGACTCGCTGAAATTAAAAGAAGATGCATCTATTGTATAACAATTCCAACCTAACGCATCTCTAACCAAAACTCCCCTTCACTCGTCATTTACAACAATACATAAAATAATATTGCCCACGTGGCTCACTCGTCATGTACAACAATACAAAAATTATTATTACCCACGTGGCACTTAAATCTCTCTCCTCCCTCTCCCCTTCTGAAAATGATACATAAAATATTTCTATTCCACGTGGCACTTAAATCTCCCTCCTCCTCTCTCTCTCTCAACTAAAATCTGCCAGCCAAATAAACCAAACCTGTCTGACGGGCCACTTGGTCGTCACACATGGCTACCCACGTGTCAACATTTTCAACTCGGGAACTTCTTTTGTCCGAAATTCCGGGGTCTCCCTTTTTAACATTACCCATTGAGGTTTCCTACTTAAGCCCCAATTTAAATGAAATATCGCTATAGGAATAGTTTACTCCTCTAAGCAGTATAATTCACTTACAACATAAATCTGAACCCTCCGACAATATTTCTCACATTTAAGGCTCAGTAAAATTAACGAAAACACCAGGGATTTCCCCATAAAATTACATTAGTAAATACACCGAAATAAATGGTGGTTTTACATAACATTCTACAAATATGGGCACACTCCTATCTACTGCCAAAATCATAGAAAGAATAAGCACACTGTTGCATTTACATCGTTCTTCAAACATGATAATGGATGGCACGATCGTTTTTTTCCAAACTGAAAAGATAATGGCCCCGACAAAATTAACTACGAGCGAAATTCTCAAAAACCCACTAAGAAGAAAAAACGATGAATAAAAGTTACATACCGATTATCGCTGGTTTTTCCCACAGTGGAGAACGATAAATCGACGTCGACCGGCGGCTGACAATTATTTCTTCAAGTAGAGAACGATCCCCGGTCTTACTGGCTATTTATACAAGAGAAAACACCCACGCAAATTTACTCCTACGTATCTGATCGGACCAATGGCAGCGCTAGGAAAAATCAAATCCCGCGTGTTCGCAAAATTGCGTCACATTACGTGATGGCCTCGTGCTTCCGGACTCGTCATAACGCGTGCCGGAAATGGCGATTATTTCGTAAACAACAAAATCTACGGGAATCGCGAAAATCAGAAGAAAGTAAAACTGATGCTAGAATAAAATAAACCTACCATCATAAACGAACCCATTAATCCCTACCGAAAATTACCAAACACGATATATATTCAAATGGAAATAACCAAGGCAAACACCTATAGTTACAGAGAGAAGAAGAATTAAATGAGAATTCAAAATATAAGAACAAAATCGGGCCGGTTGAAAGATAGAATTACAGTGTAGCATCACATAAGTCCCCCCTTTCAAGTACGGGAACCGTGCTAAATCACTGAAATCTCTGGGTTTCATACTGGTCCTATCTAGATCAACCTCTCGATCTAATCACTGTCATAATTAGGATTATCATACAAGCCCCTCTCCATATCCTTGAGAATCTTGGCAAGCCCTGGATCGTGAGGGTCACGCCTGGTGATTCCCTCCTGGCGACTGCAACCTGACTGGTCGCCCTTCCTCCTCCTTCTCATGTGTTTCCTTCGCCCACGAATTTTCCTGGCGGCGCGTGGTAAATAATGATTACCATATGGTGCGACCTCCCAGTGTTTTGAAACAGACTGACTGGCTTGGCCAGCCATAACCGTAACAGGGCGTAACTGTTTGCGGTTGACGGAAGAACCGTGCATGTGTCCCTTCTTGTCAGTATTTCCCTCCCTTGGGGGATTTAATACCATCGGGGGCCTAATTCCCGACGAAAAAGAAGGTACTTCTGAAGTAAGAGGCGTCACCACTGTTTGACCTTTAAGCTGAACAGGGCTGACAGGCGAATACGCCTCTGTAGTTAACATTCCACTGTCTTTAGAGGCTTCCATCCTCTTCATCGCAAGACAAGGATGTTTGAGCTCCCGTGGGGCTCCGTGAATTTGGGGCTTTCCCCTTTCACTTCTCTGGCCTGCAGTAGGCCCCCTTGCATTAGCAAGGATCGGTGTGGTTGGGTTTCCCAAAACTAAGTATGGGCTTCCCAGGATGAAATCATGTGCTGGCTGTGCCATCACAGCTGCCTTGATGGTGCCAGACACAAACTTGCATTTCACCTCAATATTGGCGACGGGCAACCGTTGCGAGATACCTCTTCTCAAAATGCCACCAATCTCAACTATTTCTCCGGTCCACTGCCCTGGTTTCACCAAATGACGAGCGATGATACTGGGGTAAGTAAGCCCGCTGTCAAACAAACACGTAGTGGCCGTCCCATTCACTACGGCTGGTCCACTGTTAGAGAACAACTTCTCTGCCTGGACTGGTTCCCATTTATTCCCTTTAGTCCATCTCACCGGTCTTAAACAAGCTGCATGATGAGCTGGGGGTTTGTTCATGCACCGGGATGTCCAGTGGGAAGTGGTTCTACAATTCTGACAATACCTCTCATTATCTCCCCTGTTCCTAGCGGGTTCCTGAGAGGTTGTTGTCGGTGCTCTGTTATGCTGCTGGGGGCGCAAGTTATAACCAGAATGAGGCTCCTTGAAAGAAGGCCCTGTTTGCTGATGAGCTGGTGAAGTAGCTGGCTGCAATGATGAAGCTCCTTTGTCTGGGGCTGGCAGGTCTGGGTTTTTCCGTTTCTGTCCCAGTACTTCGGCCTGTGCCGTCTGGTACCTTTCTGCAAACAGAATAATTTGATCGAGTTGCTGGGCTCCCTGCTCTGCCAGATACCTCCTCAAATCAGGAGACATGTTTGCCTTTATCTGCTCACACAGAACTAACTCTTCCAACCCTTCAAAAGTTTTTGCCAGTCCTGACAGTTCCCTCCACCGGGTAAGATAATTTCTCACCCGCTCGGCAAACTGTGCGAAACTCTCTCCCTTCTCCGGCCTGCTCTCCCTGAACATGGTTTGGCATTTCCGGGGTGTCCACTGAAATCTTTGCAATAAAGCGTTTCGCAGTGCTTCGAAGTTGTTCTGGTCATCTATGAGCATCTTGTTGTACACTTCGTACGCATGACCTTTGAGTGATTGCGATAATTTTAGGCACCAAAGACTCTCATCCAACCCGTATGCCTTTGCCATTCTTTGAAATTTCTCCAGGAACACGTCAATCTTCTCATTCCCATTAGGGAACGAGTCAAATGGGAAGCTCATGGCTGCCATCCGGGGCCCTCCGTTTCCTGAGGTGTCTGCTGCTCCTGCTCCAGGAGAATCTCCATTAGCTGAACTGCCTTCCGAAGCTCGATACTGCAGTTCCAGAGAACGCAGGGCAAGTTCGTGCTGTCTCTCTGCTGCCTTCTCCTGTGCTTCCCTTTCTGCTGCCTTCTCCTGTGCTTCCAATTTCCGAAGTTCCATCTCAGCCTGCCTCTCCGCTGCTTTTGCGGCGGCTATCCTTTCTTCTTTCGCTGCTTCTGCGGCGGCTATCCTTTGCCTTTCCTCAATTTCTGCAGCAGCTGCCCTGTCCTCCTTCTCTTTCTCTCGCTGATTATGCCTATCAGTTTCCCTTATCAGGTAGGCCTTAGTCTCCTCCTTATCCATTCCCATGTCCTGAGCAGATTCTCGCCAGGCAGCTCGTAACTTGGCCATATCCGCCATCTTACCTGTAAACTGCTGTAAGTTCACAAATACAGAGAAATGACAGAAAAGGAAAAAAGAAGGAACAACCTGTTACGAAATAGGAAGTATTCCCTCTATAACCGCTGTTCCGAAAACCCGACCTCAGACTAGCACCAAGTCTGAATAATAACCTGAGAAAAATTTAGTTAAGAAGCTACCAAAACTAGATTACCTTCCTGTTAAAGAAAAATATGTCGGTATGCCATCAATTACCACTTAGTCATATAAATCAAAAATACCACAAAAATCTACTTGACTGTAACCTGTGGAAAAACTTTCTGTGGAAAAACTTATAACTGGATCAGTTCTAATAGCTCAAGTCTAGGGGATATTTAAAGAAACTTTATTCTCAGAAACTTCCTAGAGACAATCTATGAATCTAGATCACAGAATTGATCTCCACAGAATGATCCACCGGACGATTGCCGCCTACTTGTCACGAAGTGGTTTTAAGTTTATTAGAGTTTGCCTGAATGAAAGCAAGACCCTAGTATGAGAAAGTCTGAGAAGATAGAATTAGATGGAAAATGACATGCCTGTGGACAGATGAAACTATTGGCTCAAGGGATAGAACCAGGATTTGAATCTCCCCTTGCCGCTTCGTGACTAAAAAAATGGCTATAGTCTCACCCTCCTCTGACTGCCTTTAAATACAAGGAGATAAGGTGTATAAATACGACCACAGACACCACTATACAGATGACGTACAGTAAGTATAGTAAAGAGTAGAATCTGATCCAGTAAATATATATATATATAAATATTTATTTACAACAATAAAGCATTAAAATGTCATCATCAAGCAATCACATAAATAGCGTGCGCTGTTGCACGGCCTGAAAAAACCAAAGTACACATTAAATTAGATAGACCCTAGAGAACCCCAACTCCCAAATCACATTCACTCTTTCTGTCTCCCTGCTGAGGAACAATAAAATGATTAGTGATTTAATCTATTCTGATATTGTGGGGGCTGTCAACTTTAGCCTCCTCTCTATACCACAACTAAGATGTTTCTATCTCAGTCCTGTTGACTCTTCCTCAACGAACGTCTACACAGCTTTCCACTTGTTAGGCGATATGCGCCGCTATCTAACACCACTGGAAATGCTACAATAATAGACTTGGAGTAACACAATGGCTCAGTGTCTATCCTTCAATGGATACTGAACAGACCCTACCGGTCCTGTCTATTTTCTCCCTCCTTTCCTCTCTCTTTATCTCTCTCTCTTTTGGTCTCAGTGTCTCTCTAACTCTCGACGACTGATGATGCGGCGTCTCCGTTACGCTCTTCTCTCGTTACTTTCAAGATCCAGGTATTTTAACCCTCTCACCTGTTCCTGAAGTCTGCGATGATGATGATGAAGTTCTGGCGTCAAGCATGAGGTACTTGATGAACTGTCGACAAAACTTCTCTGCTGCTGAATAGCTTCCCTCTTTTAACCCGCTCCGGAGTTATAGGAAAAAAAACACAGCCTTGATTTCCGGCTGTACGCAATTGAAACCAGTCTCACGGCCACCTGCCGTTGCTAGAGACTATAATAGCGATGCTCTCGGCTGTATGATAAATAAACCGCAGTCCAGCTGAAGCATAGGGACTTCACTGCCAGAGACCATAGGTCTGACCCTTAAGGTAGGTCCTGTTGCCGTGGGTAATTTTGCACATGGGCAAATTTACGCTCCCCACTGTTCTTGCCGCGACTCGCTGAAATTAAAAGAAGATGCATCTATTGTATAACAATTCCAACCTAACGCATCTCTAACCAAACTCCCCTTCACTCGTCATTTACAACAATACATAAAATAATATTGCCCACGTGGCTCACTCGTCATGTACAACAATACAAAAATTATTATTACCCACGTGGCACTTAAATCTCTCTCCTCCCTCTCCCCTTCTGAAAACGATACATAAAATATTTCTATTCCACGTGGCACTTAAATCTCCCTCCTCCTCTCTCTCTCTCAACTAAAATCTGCCAGCCAAATAAACCAAACCTGTCTGACGGGCCACTTGGTCGTCACACATGGCTACCCACGTGTCAACATTTTCAACTCGGGAACTTCTTTTGTCAGAAATTCCGGGGTCTCCCTTTTTAACATTACCCATTGAGGTTTCCTACTTAAGCCCCAATTTAAATGAAATATCGCTATAGGAATAGTTTACTCCTCTAAGCAGTATAATTCACTTACAACATAAATCTGAACCCTCCGACAATATTTCTCACATTTAAGGCTCAGAAAAATTAACGAACACACCAGGGATTTCCCCATAAAATTACATTAGTAAATACACAGAAATAAATGGTGGTTTTACATAACATTCTACACATATGGGCACACTCCTATCTACTGCCAAAATCATAGAAAGAATAAGCACACTGTTGCATTTACATCGTTCTTCAAAAATGATAATGGATGGCACGATCGTTTTTTTCCAAACTGAAAAGTTAATGGCCCCGACAAAATTAACTACGGGCGAAATTCTCAAAAACCCACTAAGAAGAAAAAAACGATGAATAAAAGTTACATACTGATTATCGCTGGTTTTTCCCACAGTGGAGAACGATAAATTGACGTCGACCGGCGGCTGACAATTATTTCTTCAAGTAGAGAACGATCCCCGGTCTTACTGGCTATTTATACAAGAGAAAACACCCACGCAAATTTACTCCTACGTATCTGATCGGACCAATGGCAGCGCTAGGAAAAATCAAATCCCGCGTGTTCGCAAAATTGCGTCACATTATGTGATGGCCTCGTGCTTCCGGACTCGTCATAACGCGTGCCGGAAATGGCGATTATTTCGTAAACAACGAAATCGTACGGGAATCGCGAAAATCAGAAGAAAGTAAAACTGATGCTAGAATAAAATAAACCTACCATCATAAACGAACCCATTAATCCCTACCGAAAATTACCAAACACGATATATATTCAAATGGAAATAACCAAGGCAAACACCTATAGTTACAGAGAGAAGAAGAATTAAATGAGAATTCAAAATATAAGAACAAAATCGGGCCGGTTGAAAGACAGAATTACAGTGTAGCATCACATTCGTACGGAACCAATGTCTTCTTGGACCCTCATTAATTAACGAAAACCATTTGTATTGACTTCAACTGAGATGATGATGAATAAGAAAAGCATACATATTCAACTAATAATAATAGAATGAGAAACCCAAGCAACCGAACGAACCCCCGCACCACCAGCATCTTCTCCTTACTTCATGTTCCACTGGTATCTTTTAATTTTGAGGTACAAATCTGTTGCAGACTTTTCTTTGATTAAGTGGACCAATATTACATTTCGTGTTATGTACTGTTAATTCATCTGTTCTGTCATACAATATGTATCTATTCTTTTGCTGCAACAATGGATTCGTTGGTGTTACGTGCAGTCTTTGATATCTTACAATATTATACATTGGTATACTTGTTATGTTCGCAAATATTTTGTAAACAAAATAGATATTTTTTAGTGCTTAAGGGAAAGTCATTATTGACAGTTACTTCCTTGAAAGTTGTGCCGTCTATTTTCGATTCGAACTCCGCGGTTTGAATTTAAGTTTTTTTTGTTTTACTATTGGATGTTATTCTTTGTTTTGGGTAGTAATAGGATTGTTCTTGTTGCTTATTTGAATATCTATGGCCTGAATTTATGTGTATTGTTTGTCTGTGTAGGACGAATCTGTCTTATATCTGTATATCTTTACATATCTAAGTCGAACTATATGTTCTGTTGTCTCTAGAGAGGTCAAAGGCTGTTCGGCGGATGTGTCGCGAGAGAGTTATAGAGAGTAATTGTTTTGTCACTCCTGATCTTGTTATATAATTACACATACTGTCTCTCTCCGGTTAAACATATAATCCGATTATAATTTTACCTATTAACTACTAACTAATCCCTACACTATACATCAAATAACCATATTTTAAAACATATTTCCAATTTACAGTCCTAAACCACTTACAGAAACCAAGTAAAAACCTCACACTATATACACAACTAATCATCACAAATCATATTAACCCTCAAATACTTAACATAGCAAAAACAATTAACTAATCACCACTTAAACTCTTATATCATCCACACAATAATCATCTACACATTTAAATTCAACCCAACCTCTCCTTTTCCCATAAAACATCCATCACAAAATTCTCATAAAATACACACTATCTATC